>APFE031722270.1:0-11235 GCA_000404065.3 Pinus taeda
TGCAAGATCTGATGCACAACTATAGTCACAACTGATAGCAATCTGATTCTCTAACACCTGTCCCTGCTGAACTGAACATGCACTGACATGCAACTGAGTTAACTGATGTATTCATTAGTTGTTTTATGAGTTAATAACTTGTGAATTAATTAATAACTAATTCACCCAACTCATCTCTAGTCTATTTTCCAGTTAGACTAAATACAAACAGTTTAACAAAGCTAAACTGAACACAACTCCATCAACTGCACCTCCAGTCCACTAAACTCAATCACTTGAGTTCTAACTGAAGTCCTGCATGCAAATATTAGTCATCCCATAGGTAACCACGTATTTCCCTCTGGGATCTACACGTACCACATCCGTAGCTTATCCTGAAGTGCTCCAAGAGAATAAGACAAAGTTTATAGTCTAAATATTATTATGAGCTAATAATATTTCACTGTTGTATATTTAGACTGAGCAGTCACTCCGCTGTGGTGTCACTCCACTGTGGTCTAAAAATAGAAGTCCATCTATTTTTTCCAATTGATCATCATCCATAAACACACCTGCAATCCATAGCATGATCCCATAGTCTAAAAATAGACATAGTCTAAAAATAGACTTGCGCCAAAAATAGCCTACGGGCCCACTTAGTGAAGACGACTCTTTTCACTAAGGTCCATCATCTTGTTGCAATCTCAACACTTTTATGCAGTAGTATCTGTAGTCTCTCATAGTCTAACACAGTTAAGATAAGAGACCTAGTAACCCTATTTTAAGAAGTAATTAGCAGTAAAAATGAACACATTATTTTCTCTCTCCAATAATTAAACACAGTGAATGAGAGAAGGCTTGGAATTTACAAGAAAAATAGATGTTATATAGCATTTTGATCATATTTGACATTTAAAAATTTTGCATGACTATCATCCTTGATGTGTTGCGAACTTAAAAAAATGCATTTTTGACGGCCTATTATTTTTGGAAAATGTTATTAATACTTACTCTATATCTATGTTCATTTAAGCTAGGACTATGACCATTAACATAGAAAATTGAAAATATTCGTAGAACTTGTTCGACATTTTATGTTTCTTCCTCTCCCTCCAAAAGGCATACAACAGGATAACATAAATATGTAGATATATTTCTAAGTGGTACGTCATTATCATCACTTGGAAGGATCTTACTCCCTAATTGATGGTTTCTCTATCATATTGTAGTGATATATGATGAGAAATTTTGAGCATTAATGGAAATGAATGTCATTTGTGGAGATCTCAGCAACCTCTTTGAGTATAAATAGAAATGAATGTTGGTTGGTGCATAAAGGGAAATAATAATGATTCCATCCAACGGTTGGAGGATGGTGTCCAATTGAAGTAAAAAATGACTTTCCTAGATTAATTTTATGGACTTTGAAGGCAATTCAGGCAAGTCGATGAGAAACTATGATAGGAATTACAAATAGAAGAAGAATTGAGTGATATGAAATTCTTTATGGGGAGTGACTAGTCATTGGGTATATCGATTGGTCATGAGAATAAATAGACTATTGTAGGAGGTAAATCTCCATTCGGTATCAACTATGACCATTCCATAATTCCTTCCACACCAGAGTAGGGGAAAGTTTGAAAATTTTTGTTATAAATGGAAATGGTGCCAAATAATCCAATTATGAATAATTTTTCATCATGAAAGTAACGGAAAAGTGATTGGAATGGCATTCAACCTCATTCTTCGGGATGGCCATGTCCTCAACTATGTTGCTTCATTTCATTTGTGTTGGTATGCATTGGAATCATGTGATTAAAAAATAGTAAAAAAGGTAATTCTCTTCCCTTTCCCCTTCATGCTTTTATATATCCTACAATATTTCCTTTGAGTTCTTATCAATGTTATTCCTTTGGTTGATAACAACATTCAACAACAGTTGTTGAATGTTCAAGGCACTACAAAGAGATTGGAAAAACAAGCCATTGAGTTGGAAGGGTTGAGCCCCTTACACATCCAATTGGGAAAGGGTTTTTTGCACTGACTCCAAAGTTTCCTCATTGTAATTCTTCTTTGGCCTTGAAATCATCAAACATTGAAAAAACGAATGTTGTACTGGAGTTCATGCATTTACTAGACTTTTAGTTGGTTATTTTATTATCACTTTCTTATATAGGCATTTTTGTATTACGAAGGAGCTTATCAACTCTGAATCTCTAAGGAACATTGGCTAGCGACATCAGTTTGCTAACCAAGCTATGATAATTATAAGTTAAGCTCAGGTATCACCCATAGATTTGTTTTCAGAACCATATTATTTTAGAAAAAAATTGTTGCTAGAGGGAGCCTGAGCAACCTTGTGAGTCTCAATACAAATTTATCATAAAACAAGGCTCTATGATCTATAAATTGATTCACCTAGACACCTTGTAAGATATTTATTGTAAATTCATTTACGATGGTTGCATATTCGACTTGAGTCATGATCATTCAATCTGACATTTGTTAAAAAAAAAATTTACTGATTTTTCACAATTTTTTTTAATATCTTTGATATTAATGGTTTTCAGTGTTTTTAGGATCATGATCAGTTTTAGGTTTACTAGACCAAACTTGAATGACATAGGAAACCTAGAAAATCTAACTTTCCTGTAAGGACCAAGCAGTTTCATCTTAACCATTTTTCTAGAATCAACTGGATTTTTTCTCTGAAATGGCATTATGAATTCACCCCACCCATCATCGTGAGAGGTCACACTGCTCTTGTTAGGGCATTAAATTCAAATAAGTTGAATGTGAATATGCCTGCATTATTATGGTATCTTGAACAATTATACTCATTAGACATTGTGAATAATGAAATAAGCAAGCAACAACTTGTTTCTAGTGCAAATATGCCTAGGTTGGACAAACTCTCTAGCACTAGACACCTATAACTTATCTCTCCCTATTTCACTCAGTTTTTGAGTATTGTCTGCTATTTCGGTGAGTGATTAAGACTGCATTTTGTTTTTCATGGTCGCTTCAATAAAAATCGGCTGAATGGCCCAATTCCAAAGCTGGAACTAATTTACTTAGGAGTCACCTATGACCTCAATAGTAACATGTTAGTCTTATGTTCAAATTTATGTTTTTCCCTAGGGGAAATTGCTATCAATTATTCTTTTATCATGTGCAAACTACTTTACTTCTCCTCTATTTTGCAGCAAAACTATTTTTAATTTAAAACCAATGAGTTATCCTTTTGATTTTTTTGAAGTTTAAAATTATAACAAGATTGCCAAAATTTCCCATTCCATGGTGTTTTCTATGAGGTGCTATATATATATATATATATATTATATATATATATATATATTATTGAATATTGAACAAGACTTACACTTAATTCACATTTTAATTTTGGGAATTAATTTTAATTTCAATTTGATTATTAATTTGGTTATTTAGAACTTTTAATATAAAAATAAAAAATAGAAAATCAGTTATCATTATTAATTATAGGATTTTTTTTAATAAAAATTGTGTTATTGAAGGAAAAACATTAATCAAAAATTTATTAGTGTAAAGTTAGTTTATTATCAAAACATCACTCTTGCAGTGTAAACTTTAAACATAAAGTTTCATGATGAAAAGTGTAGAGATCCAAAACATCAAAAAAACTTATTTAACAAACAAAGAGGAATCCAAATTTCAACCCTAAATGAGAGACGAGAGACAAGGAACTTAAATTTAAGAGGGTTAACAATAGTACAAAACATGGTGCGGTCTGGCTGGCTTGGAATTTGAAGTCACATTGAACAATATTTTTTGTGTTGGCCTCTTTTTGATCACATTGTCTAACAAGGAGGAGGAGTTGCCTAGAAAGTTAGGGAAATTCCGATCATATTTAGAGAAAATCCGGCAAGGATTTTTGTAAATCCAATTTATAGTTGTTAAACTCCAAAATTTTAGGTGTCCTAGATGTTTTTAATGGTGTTGAATCTATTTCTACCATCAAAAACACATTTCAAACATTACCTCTAGAAGACTTTTTGAAAATTTTTTGCCCAGATTCCGGCCACTTTTGGTTGTCTCGGCAATTCTTCCGCCTCGTTTGACGACACCCTTTTTTATGGCACTAGGCTAACGGGTCAACGATTTTACTTCCTAGATGTTGGCACTTGTTGGTCTCCGGCCATCTTTGCGATCTCAGTCTCCCATGAACATTTTATGTTGTTGTGCCCATCCTGTCTTCATTAGCCTTCGTTTCTCACCCTTATTGATGTCCATTTCTTCCGTCTGTCCTCCTCATTCAATGACATCCACCAACTTATGACGGTATATATTCATGGAGTCCATGAAACCATATGCTTTGACTAACAAAGAAAGGAGGGCACTAAATTTAAATTTGAATGGCACAAAAAAGGAAGGCTTTGAAATTTAAAGTGGCATTGTCTAATGAGTTCAAAGTGGGTAAGTAGTTTTGCATTTTCTTGCACAAACACCATACCAGAAGAAGCCAAACTTAGCAACACGTTAGTCAACCATTCTTCTACCATCCTTCATGTTATTTCTTCCACAACAACCACATTCCTCAACGCATCAGTTGTGAATGAGTCTCGGTAACCATGAGTCATTGAATTGCCATTACGGGGTTTCCACAACATTAATGACTAAGTTGGACTAAGTTGGAGAAATCGATTGGAAGATGATTTGGAGCAATGGGTCGGAAGGCAATTTGCAACAACTGATACCATGCAGGGGAGACATTGAAATTTACAGCTCAAGATCTTATGTAGAGAAATGTTCTGCTCAATTTTATGTCATTAATAAGTCATTCTTCCGCCACGAGATAAACATGTTGCTCAATTTTAGAAAAATGTTTTGCTCATGGAAATTTTATGATATACAAGGAGCAATTCTATGTAGATTCATTAAGAATTTTAGGTATAGAGACAGACATATGATAATTCTTATTTATGTTATATATTGATGTAAAAATATCTGATGTTTGATCTGGGATATTTAGATTTTACATTTGGTATTATTTTAGTGAATTTCATTTTTGTGTATTTGTTTTATTGTTTTGTTAATGAATTATTTAAGTTGTCTTAAAATTAGAGAATCCACAACCCTTCAAAGATGTTGAGACTGAACCCATTAACATCCAAAAAGAGCCAGCAGAGAAATCAAATGATATGGAAGTTGATGGAACTCCAGATCAATCCCAAGGCCTAGACCCATCCACAGCCGAAAGTAGTCAGGTACAACAAATGGATGAAGAACCAGACATCATAGATATGGACGGACTAGACATTCTACAGTTAGAAATAGCCTGCAAAAAGAGGGACTATGACAATATCCCATAGCATCAACTCAACAAACTGGAAGTGGTCATTTCAAAAGCATATCAGCAGAGACAACTAGGCATTCAACAAGGAAGCCATTGGGACGGTGGTCTACGGACAAAAGATTTCAAAAAAAGGGGACGAAAAACTGAACTCCAGTGAGCAATAGAAGTTGGGAAAATCCTGGTGGATTCGAGCAGGTATGCAAAATTGATGAAATACTACAAACCCTCCACCACCGTTGAATCATGAAGCTCATCTAATGGAATTTAAGAGGGCTTAATGGCCCAGGGAAACTTAGAATACTGAAAAATATGATAAATATGGAAAAGCCACAAATATGTTTTCTGCAAGAAACCAAATGTAACAGTAATACACTAGAAAGCATCCTTTCTAAAGCTTGGCCAGGATGTCAAACGGTAGCGGTGGATGCCTCAGGAGCCTTAGGAGGGCTAGCCATTGCATGGAACACAAGAGCGCTATCCCTCTCTGATTTCCATGCCTCTCACCACTTTATTCAGGGCACATTTCATCTCATAGGTACCAATATACATGGACACCTTTCTAATGTCTATTTCCTGCAGGACGCAAGAAATAAAGCAACTCTACTCAACACAATAGAGGCCTTGAATAACTACAGGGTGCATCCTCTTTGGATCATCGGAGGGGATTTTAACATGATCACCAAGATGGAGGAAAATTTTGGAGGAAGAAGCAAGTTGGAACAAGAAACTACCTACTTCAAAGACTTCATCCACAACACCTCTCTAATTGACCTACAATTTTGCAATGGCAAGTATACCTGGAGCAACAAAAGAGTGGGAAAACACCAAATTTCTTCTAAACTTGACAGGTTCCTCATATCAAACAGCTCGATTCACATAGGAGGACATATAACTGCCGCAATTCTTCCCCATTCAAGCTCAGATCATTGGCCAATCTCCCTGCAGTGGCAACGACTGGGCATCGCCACAGGGAGACCCTTTCGCTTTGAATAATTTTGGTTCACCCACCCAGACTTCAAGGACTTCATCAGAGCTACTTGGAAGGCCTTTATCTCACTAGAGGGATCCAAAATGTTCCAATTCCAATAGAAATTAAAGAATCTCAAGTACCATTTAAAGCGTTGGAATTCGGAAACCTTCAGAAACATCTTCAAAGCGCAACAAGAGTTGATGGGGGACTTGGCAAATCTCCATCAGCAAATAATTACATGAGGTCACACAGAAGCTACTTTGGAGAAGGAGCAAAGTATCCACAAACAACTAGAAGAGAGGAGGAAGGAGGAGGAGATTTTATGGAAGCAAAATTCCATAATCAGGTGGCTGAAGGAGGGAGAACAAAACACTAAGTTATTTAACCGAACAACGGTACAGCGAAGAATGCACAACAACATCTCCTTCATACAGAGGAAAGGCAGAGCATGGATAGAACAACATGAAGAAATCGAGAAAGAATTTCTAACTCACTTCAAGGAGGTTCACCAAGAGCCCAATGCAGATAGGGGACCAGCCATAGAAAGGATCATCCAAAACGTGCCAAAGCTTATAACTGAGGAACATAAAGAGCTTCTTCTTTGACCCATTCTAACTTAGGAGGTGGACACTGCCATGTATCAACTTAAAGAATGCAATGCTCCTAGCCCAGATGGCTTCACCACAACCTTTTTTCATACTTTTTGGGAGATGATCAAAATTGATGTCTGGCAAGTGGTGGAGGAATCAAGAGCTCTTCACTGGCTGTTACCGTCCCTCAATTTAACCTTCATAGCTCTTATTCCAAAAGAGGAGGAGTCCAACAACCCTGACAAGTTTCAGCCGATTACTCTATGCAATGTCATATACAAGGTGATCTCGAAGGTAATAGCCAACAGGTTAAAACCCCTCCTACCCCTGCTCATCTCTCTTGAACAATCAGGGTATGTCGAAGGAAGACAGATTTTGGATGGCATAATCCTCACGCACGAGATTATTCACTCCCTCAAGCATACAAGACAGGCATGTATGGTTCTAAAGCTTGATCTCTCTAAGGCCTTTGATAAGCTCAGCTGGACCTACATACAGAAAATGCTTAATGCTTTTGGCTTCTCTCACATGTGGACCCACTGGATTATGAGTCTTTTAACCTCCTCCTTCTTTTCTATTCTTGTGAATGGCTACCTGTCTCAGCCCTTCAGGCCCTCTCGGGGAATCAGGCAGGGCGATCTCCTCTCCCCCTTTCTCTTCGTCCTAATGGCTGAAGGCCTGGGTCGTCACATCAAGTAGTCCAATCTCTCTCATCAGCTTAAAGGCCTTTCCATTCAAAAATCCCCTGCTATAACTCACCAACATTTTGTTGATGATAACATGCTCTTTGGCTATCCCTCTGTTCAGGAAGCCTCCTGCTTCAAATCCATGCTCAATGACTTCTCTGAGGCCTCAAGAACTAGCATCAACAACTCCAAATTGCAGATCTTCTTCTTCCATACCCAGCCTGTTGTCAAGCTTGTTGTTGCTTGAATTTTGGGTTTCCCCGTCGCCACACTACCATCCGAATACCTCGGAGCCCCCCTCATTGCCTCGGCCATCAAGCATTTATCTTGGCGCAGGCTCATTGAAAAGCTTGAAACACGTCTAAACCTCTCAACGTACAGATCTCTGAACATGGCCAGTCGTGTGGTGCTCATAAAAGCAGTATTACAGGTAATGTCGCTTTACCTATTTTCAATCTTAGCAGCACCCAAATGGGTCTTAAAAAGAATAAGAGACCTACAGAGAGGTTTCCCTTGTGGGAACTCAGCCACAAACCACAAATGGGCGTTGGTAAAGTGGACCACTATTTGCACGACCAAGGAAAAGGGAGGTATTGGCCTAAGAGACCCAAATCACAGTAATGCCATCATGAATGCCAAAATTTGGTGGCAATGGCTCTCTTCCCCGGAAAAACCGTGGGCTGCCATTTGGACTACTAAATATGCCAACCACAGGCCATAGGATGAACTCATAAGATTCATTCCCAGGGTCAACGGCTCTCTAATATCGAACGCGGCCAAACAACACTTCCAGTTGATTCAGCAGCATAGTTTTTTGGAAGTAAGAAATGGCAGAACTGCACGATTTTGGACGGACGCCTGGAACCAACTGCCAAATCTTAGTGGCATCCCAAATATGCTTCCCAATTTCATCGTAGAGGATCACCAACAGGATAATATATGGGAGTATTGGGCTCAGGAACCAGAGCAAGGATTTCGGAAATGGAAACAAGGTACCCAGCTTACCAGAAACATTGAACATCCATTCACAGAAGAACTGGAAAAGAAGCTACGCAAAAGGAGCATAAGATATTCAGAAGATAGAGACATTCTACGATGGGGTTATTGGCCTAAGGGTGCATTCACCACTTCATAGGCCTACAAAATCATGTGCACAAACCCAACCCCCCCGATCCAATCTGGCACAAAATCTGGGGGTTTGGTTCATGGCCTAAAGTCTCACTCTTTTTATGGTTGGTAGGACACCAGAGAATTCTCACCTGGGATAAACTCCGATGGAGAAACTATCATGTCCCCTCCATATGTGTTAAATACAAATCTCAAGAGGAAACCATCCACCACCTCTTGGACGCTTGCCCCTTGGTCAATCAGTTGTGGGAAAAGGCAAGTTTTAGGTGTCAAAGAAAATGCAAGCTTCTAGATGACATCATAAACACCTTAAGACACTGGCAAATGAATCCATATAAAAGTGAAATTCTCAACCATTTATGGAGTATTCTTCCTGGGCTGCTCTTATGGAACATATGGAAAGAAAGGAACAAGAGAATATTTAAAGATCAGTATTCCCCAGTTGAAACTATCTGGAGCAAGGTTTGTGGGAATTTAGAAGAAACCTTGCTACTTAGATCCTGGAATATGGAAGACCTTACAACACTAGATAATGAGAAGGCTATCTGGGAAAACTGGAATATGCATCTTCCCCAGAAGCTGCACAACAAACTCCAGCATAACGGCAGCAACACCAAGGAGGTCTCTTGGACTGCCCCTCCTAAGCACTCCTTCAAGCTCAATTTTGATGGAGCCTCAAAAGGAAATCCTGGGACAGCTAGATATGGCGGAATTTTTAGAAATCATGTTGGCACGCCTCTTCAGATCTACTTTGGAAACATCGGATGGGACACAAACAACTCGACTGAGTTAGAAGGCCTATGGCAAGGTCTCATTCTTTCTAGGCATAACAACTTCCATTCCTTCGAGGTGGAAGGAGATTCTCAGATCCTAATCAACATGGCTAAGCATCTCCTAAATGGCTCTCAAGCAAATAAAATAGCCACTAGCTGGAGGCTTGAAGTGAGATTGGAAGCCATGGAGCAAGAACTACTTAATAATAGAGACATCACCTTCAATCACACAAGAAGAGAAGGCAACAAGGTAGCTGATTTTATGGCCAACATCGGTGTGGAAAATGAGTATACTCTACAAGCAAGAACTCTAGACATATTAAAGAATCATGAACAGGCTCAGGAATGCAATCACCTGGTCCAAAATGATACCACCCCCGTAGATGCGGGTGCAAAATAGCGAGACTGAGGTGATGGGATGGGCGTGCAGGGGAGGCCACTTGCCTGCCATGTGCAGAGGTGACCTGGATGCCAGTGGAGAAGGACATTCCCGGAGGTTGTATTTAAATGTCAGGGGATGATAGCCAAGGAGCATTTACGCTTCGCCGACCTTCGGCTATGCAACAGAGCTCGGCTTTGCAACACTCTTGCAAACCTTATTAATGGAGGATGACCTTCGAGGCGGAGGAAAGGATGTTATATATGGTGGCAACACATGAGTTACCATGTTCATTTGGGTAGGGTCTGGAGCTTTTATGCCGCCTCTCGTGCTGATACATTCCAGCCCTGGTTTGATTGCCCAGCCTGTCTACGCTCCTTTGAGTTTACTGCATCCCAATTTAGCTTTGTATAGCACTGTTAATATGGTCAGGCCTTGGCAACGGATGTTGAGTCATCGCGGCTCAAACCGAGGAGGGTCCTCGCGCCCTTCAGCTGAGGCGGAGACATTTCCCCACTGTCACTGCCATTGCCATTGCCCTCATTTGGGAGGGGCTAGCTCTCTTAGGCACAGCTAATACCTGGAGGCAAGCTCACCTAGGTCTTCATCTTCGCCTTATTTCGGCTCAGCTGTCTTCACCTTCAACAACACTTTGAATTGCCCCTGGATTAACACCCATGTCTCTGTCCTTTTCATTGATGAAGCCCAAGACGAGTGGAAGCAGTGCTCCTCAAGAATTTGCTACACCAGTCGATATTACGAAAACCATGGAACTGCCCTTTGCGGACAAGGGAAAGGCAACGGAACAACCACACCTTCAGATGGAGGAATTCTAGACGAAGCTCGAGTTGGCTGAAGCGAAAGAAGGCCAAGCTCAGGAAGCGGAAGAATATGGATGGTGCCCAATTGTGGAGGAGGTGCCCGAAGACTAATCTGCTGTAAGGTATCAGGTCATGTTCCTCGGAAGGAATTCTACTTCTTCCTTTCTTTTTGGTTATGTCCATGTGTCCAAATGTCTCTGGCATGTTTTTGTGTCAAATTATTTTTTGTGTCAATGTGTCACTATGACAAAATGCCAATGCTACGGCGTAAGGTCGGTTCTAGTAATGTTTGGATGGCGAATCTGTGTCAATTTTTGTCCTCCCCTGCGTGGGAGAGATTCTACTATTTACCATCGCCCCTGTGAGGGAATGAACAGGTTCGCGCTCTTTTTCTACTAAAAATGGTTATTGCAGGCTGCCACTCTTTCAGGCAGCTGGATCTTTCAGACAGGATGCTTGTAAATGTAATCTAGTTTTGTACATAATAGAATAGTTTAATCGAGAAAAAAAAAAGAAAAAAATAACCAAAAAGTAAAAAGTAGTGAAATTAATAATAAATTAATTTGTTTCAATT
>APFE031722270.1:11891-35127 GCA_000404065.3 Pinus taeda
ATATATTACAGTAAAGACCCAATGACTAGACAAGAGCCATGGATGGACACAATAACTATGCAAGAGCCTGGATGGACCCAATTACTATACAAGAGCCATGGATGGACCCAATGACTATGCAGGAGCCAAAACCTCTCTTATTAACCATGGATGGAGGATGGAGTGAAAATTCCCTAGGGAAACTCAGTCCTTGATCCTAATCATAGAGCTTTGCTCCAGAGATTTGAACCTACGTGGATGGGCTGCCAAGCGACAATCTCAACCGCTAGAGGTAAGAACCATTGGCTTTAATATTTTTTAAAGAAAGAGAATGAAATAAGGAAAAGAAAAAAATGAGGTGAATTCCTGCCCCTCCCTACCTTTGGACCAACCCCCTATTCGCGAAATGACCCTTTTTCATTAAATTTTTGGTTTAATATTTTTCAGGGAAAGAGCAGGGCGGAAAGAAGGGATAAAAAGTAGCTAAATTGTGGGGAGGGGTGTTTTTTTATTTTTTTTAAATTAATTCATATCTTTAATGCATTGGGAAAGGGAATGATCAAGAAAGATGCAAGGGAGTGTGGAAGGGAAATGGGTTAATAGAGTTTGAACTTCATCTTGTTTTTTATTATTGTTTGTGGGAGTCTTTATTTATCCTCCACTATATTTTTCTTCTCTTTTTATTAGATTTATATCTTTGTAAGTGCACTTTGAGAAATTTTCTTTTTATTAATTGTACTCTTTTCTCTTTTTTATTTACATTTATTTTTCAAAACTTCACATTCACTATTAATCAAATTTAATATATATTTCACTTTTCCTTTTTAATTTATAAGAATCTTAAGATATTTTTATGAGTATTTCGTAATCCCTCTATCTCCATCTTTGATTCATATACTTCATGGGTCTCTTTGTTATCAAGTAATAATGAATGTGAAAGATGTTCAACAACTGCACATTATTAAAACTTTTGATAAGCATGTTGTTCCACCTTTATTTACAGATTTAAATACTCTTACATCTCCGATTAAACATTCCCATATATGTATGTCTATATACATAAAATGATTCACCAATCTACATAAAATTGCTATGAATCTACATAAAATGCACCTTGGGAGAACTTGAAGAAGCGTAATTGGCATGGACCTGGTTTATGTACAATTTTCCAAAAAGGAAGAGGAAAGCAATTTTCATATGTTTCTCAAATATCACCTCATGATCTAGGTATGGGATAAACTAGGCTTTCACTTTGGTTTTTCTAATAATCAATTTCATAATATTACAGACTGTATGGAGTGGTGGAGCAAACAAAAGTCGTCATGGAGGATTATTCCCCCTCTACTTTTTTGGGCTATATGGAAATGGCTGAATAAACATATATTTGAGAATTCTGCTGAATATTTGACACAGGTATGTGAGAATACCATATTGCTTCACTCAATGATACTTGTACATGAAATCAAGTACAAAAAACAACACCAGAAGAGAACAAATCCTCAAATGGAGTATTCGATTGGTTTTTTCGACGGTGCGGTGCAAAGGAATGTTTGTGGATGTGGCTTGTAGATAGCCATGTCCAATGATTTACAATACATAATCCACTGGAATGTTGGAATTGGCACAAACAATAGGGGAAAAGCTATGCCCAGATGGGGTATATTATGGTTCACATTTTTCGTCAATATCCCTAATATTCATATATATGGGGATTCAAATATTATCATGGAACATGTAAATGGGTATGCAATTATCAGTCAAACATCACTTCTTGGATGGCTAAGGAGAATTGATAATCTCTAGACACAATTCGGGAACCCTTCCATCATGCACATAGGCAGAGAATACAAACAACTTGCAGACGATATCTCAAATAAATGGCTACAAGGAATATTGAGAGAAATTCACAATGATATAATATTAGATGGTAATGTTATAAGTGTGAGGGAGTTCCCATTCCCTGGCTAAATCAGAAGAATAACACTTTGCTCTATGTTTTTGTATAATTTTGTTACAACCCTTTTTTTTGTATCAGGTAAACACATCGACAACCGACTGGAAACTTGGTTCTTTCAAAAATATTCATAGTAAAAGGGATGCTCAAGTTTCTCCTCATAAGGTCAATATGTTGGATGTATTTGCTTCGAACTCCTACTTATCCTATTTCTGCTACTTGATGCACGTTGGTTTTTTATGTTTATATTTTGTTTATATGTATATCTAGATATTTGGATGGACTTTGCAAAAACATGCAACCCGAGATGGTTTGCATGATGTTGATATAATGTACCTGATCAATATTAATAATATAAATATATCTTTTTAGTATTGGAAAGAATATTGAGCATCACAATTATGTGCAAGCCGAAATAAACTCCACAATGAAAGAACACAAGGAAAGAGCATCATATTGTTGATAAAATTACTTATTTACACACATGCAATCTAGGTACGAGACAATTGTGTCTCGGTAATTTATTAACCATAAAAATGGAATGTAAAACTAATTACGTATTATAAAATATACAATAACAATCCTAAAGGATTAGTTAACATTCCCCCCTTAATCCGAAGGGACATTTGACATGTCAATTAACATTCTAAACCTTTCAAAATTTTCATGTCCCATTGGCTTTGTAAATATGTTTGTGTTCTTCTCTGAAGTAGGAAAATGTGTTAGATGAATAACTTTGGCCTCTACATAATGTCAAATCAAGTGATATTTGGTTTTAATGTGCTTTTTTCGATCATGAAACTTGGGATTCTTGGCCAGTTGAATTGTAGAAGAGTTGCCAACGAATAGTGGAGTTGAAGTCTTGTGTTTCTCCTGCAAGTATTCAAGTATTTTGTGGAGCTAAATGATTTCTTTTGTAGCTTGAGCTGTTGCAACATATTCAACTTTGGTGGTAGAATCAGTAGGAACAGATTTCTTGCGTGATCTCCAACTGATCACTATGATCCAAGACTCATCAAATAACCAAAAGTAGAGACTCCATTCTCCTAATTTCCATCAAAATCAGAATCTAAATAGACTGTGAGATGGAAATCTGAAAATTTAGAATATTTGATGCCATATGTTCGAGTGCCTTCCAAATACTTGAGCACTTGCTTTGCTGCATTCCAATGACCTTACATGGCTTATGCATGAACCCCGAAAGTATCCCTACAACAAAAGATATGTCAAGTCGAGTAGTAGTTTGAAAATTTAGACTTCCATCAAGTTGCATGTACTTTGTTGGATCTTCAAACATACTTCCTTCAGTGGAAGTAAGCTTCAAACTCTGTTCCATAGGAGTAGCGATAGGATTACAATCCTGCATCCCAAATCTATCCAATAGTTGTCCAATATACTTTTTCTAAGAAATGAAAATATATTTGGGTTTCTGATCAACTTTAATCCCTAAATAATAATGTAATAAACCCAAATCTATCATGTCAAAAACTTTCAATAATTCTCTTTTAAAAGGAACTATATAGTCATCATTGTTTCTAGTGATCATCAAATCATCTACATACACAACCAAATATACAATTGACTTTTCAATTTTCTTAACAAAAGGAGTTTCATCATCCAGTTCAAATAACTTAAAATTCAACTTGAGAAGGTGTTTAGTTAACTTTTCATGCTATGCATGGGATGCTTGTTTCAGTCCATATAAATCCTTAACCAATTTGCATACCTTTTTCTCTTTTCCTTTAACAACAAAACCTTCAGGGTGAAACGTATAAACAACCTCGTTCAAATCGCCACTAAAAAAAGTTTTTAAAACATCCATATGGTGTATCTTCTAGCTATTCTGAGTGGCAAGAGAAAATAAAGTTCTAATTGTGCCCCATTTTGTTGTAGCAGCAAATGTCTCTGTGTAGTCAACGCCTTCCTTATGAGCTTATCCTTTTGCTACAAGTCTTGCCTTGTATTTATGAAGTGGACCATCTGCTTTATATTTGATCTTATAGACCCATTTGGAATCAATAGGTTTGAGACCTACAGGAGGATCCACAAACCTCCAAGTTCCATCTTTAATAAGTGCATCATATTCCTTTTGCATTGCATCCTTCAATTCATCACAATTAGCAACTTCTTCAAAACAATTAGGTTCACTAATTGTACAATGATTGAATTCACAGTCATGAGAAACATTACCTGAATCACCTTTAGAAGACATTCCTGTTTCAAAATCATCATACTTTCTTGGAACTTTTCAAGCACGTGTAGATATTTGTAAAGGTTGCTGAAGTGGTTGTGATGGCTACTCATCTTGAAAAATAGGCTCAAGTACAAGCTCTTTAAGAGCAGTTTCTGGTCTAGCAGAAACATTACTATCATCCAAATTTTCCTCAGCAATAACACTCTTATGAGTCAAAGATGGAAGAACCATAGACTGATCCAAAATGGGAATCTCCCCTTCAATGTCTGGAACAACATTATCAAATTCAAAATAGAATTTCTTAGATGCAAATTTCTCCAAATTAGCCAATTTCTTATCAACAATGGAATTACTTTTATTTGATTCAAGGAAAATAACATCTCTGGAAAGAATGAACTTCTTGTTCTCCTCATCATACAATCTATAAGATTTGGAAGTAGCAGAATATCCCAATAAAATACATTTACAAATACTAGCACCCAACTTGTTGCGTTGATGTTTAGGAATTAATGCATAGCATGGAGAACCAAAGACTCTAAAATGTTGAACAACAGGAAGATGATTATACCACATTTCATAAGGAGATTTATTATCGATGACAAAAGAAGGACAACGATTGCGAATATAAGCTGCACAAAGCATTGCTTCTCCCCAAAACATCAACTTAATATTATTAAAAAACATAATAGATATAACCATATTAAGAAAATTTCTATTCATGTGTTATGCGATGCCATTCTGTTGTGGATTATAAGGTATGGTAGTCTAATGTTTGATTCGATTGTCCTCCAAATATTGTTCAAAAACATGAGAAGTGTACTTGCCACCATTCTCATTTTTTAGAATTCCTATATTCTGTTGAGTTTCATTTTTGATCATCAAATGAAATTTTTTAAAAATATCAAACACTTGTGACTTATTCTTCAACAAATACACCCAACACATTCTCGAGTAATCATCAATAAATGTCAACACATATTTATTTCAATTTGCAGTTGCAATAGGCATAAGTCCACATAAACCAGAATGTATGGGACCTAATTTTCGTGTAGATCTTAAAGAAGAACTATGAAAAGGTTGTTTACAATGCTTTCCTATAATACAAGCACCACAAGGTGTAATATTTCTTGGAAATGTTAGAAGACCTTTAATACCTTGCATTTTCAGAATTTTGATGTTGCCATAATTGATGTGACCAAATCGAGCATGCCATAACAAGCTGGGAGACAGGATATCATTTTTTTGTGCCAAAAGAATAGAACTTTAATGAGAATTAGTAGATCAAGTACCATTTAATTTTAAAGTGGACCTTCTTCGACACCGTCATAACAACCTCGTGATCCGATGCTCTTATTATCTCAATGATGCTATCAAATATATGAATAGAATGACCCTGCTGACGAATATGGTAAGAGACATCCAATTTCATTGAAATTGTGGAATAGAAAGTACATGTTGTAGAACATAATTTGCAAAATTTGATCTCTTCAAATGAATAGACCCAATGCCAGATGGTTTAATTTGATACTTGTCAGCAAAGTAAATAACATCATCAATATCATCACTGAAAGTTTCAAAAAAATCTCACCTAAACGTCATGTGACAAGTGCCTCTTGAATTCAAATCCAAGTATCTCACCATGAAGAAAATCCAGTGTTGAAAACATCATTCATATTAAAATTATAGTGAGAAACAATGTATTGTGTAGACTTTGATGGTTTTCCCTTATCTGGTGGTGGTGGATCTTTATTTAATTGTTCTCTCCTTTCACTAACTTTCTCCAAAGAGATTTTACAGTTAGTAAAAGTATGACCAATTTTACCACATCTAAAACATTTGACAACTCGTCTATCATTAAAATTCCTTTGTTGTCTGTCATTTTTTTGTCTTTCTCCCTGATTATTTTTGTTCCCCCTACCTCTATAATTTCTCCTACCACAACCTCTACTAATTTTATCACCTCTAGAAGTTTCACCATGAGACTTCTGATCCTTTTGTGTAAGGCACAATGTTTCGCCATTATAATTACGTGCAGCCTTCTTCTTCCCAAAGGATTTTTTTCTCATAGCTATTTTACTTACTAGTTTACCAAATGTAACGTCTTTTAGCTGCCCACTAGCTTCAAGAGATTCCAAATAATTTTAATAGATAGGGTGAAGCACTTTTATAAAATTTGTAAGTTGTAAATCTACTTTAATTCTAGTGGCTTCTCTATCATGAAAAATGACTTTTATTTCAGAGACACTCTTCAAAGGATCATTATCCTTCATCTCCAAATTAAGCAACTTTAACAATAACTAAATAATTTCAAGTTTTCAGTGTGAATCATACAATTCTTTCAGCTTCTTTAGTTCTTCAAATGCAGTACCACAAGAAACGATATATTTGCTTACCTCTTTTATCACTGATGCAGTTATTAATGCATATGCCTTGTTGTATTTTGTCTCCCAAATTGCATGCTACTTCTCATTATCAGGCGGCTCAGGTGAAATTTATTTTCCATCACTATCCTTTTTGCCTTGACAAACTTCTCACAAGTCGTTAAAAACAAGGGAGCTTTTAAGCTTTCTAAATCACTTGATAATTTTCCTTTCCATTAAGAACAACTCCAACTATGGAAACTATTGAAGTCATAATTGTTATGTAGCCAAATATTCTTCAAATCCTTTCAAATTCAAAATATATGCAATACTTCTAAAAATATATAAATTTGTTTCTCCTCTTCTTTTAACAAAGTTGGCTTTGTGGTTTAGTGGTAATTTTCAAAAATAGCCTAGCAAAGAGCTAGGTTGAAATCTTATTAGCCTCCAAAAATAAATTTTATTACCAATGACCAGACACTCTTCAATTAAAGTTTCAGCCGCCATAAAATATATCGTCACCAGAAAATTGACCACTCTCTAATTAAAATTTCAGCCACCAAAATATATATACTTCAGTAAAAAAAATTGTTTCTTCAGAAATCTTTCTATAAAAAAACTTGTATCATTCAAACTTTGTATCATTTTAAGTAAAAAAAAATGTATTCTTCATAAATATTTCCGTAAAAAGCTTGTATCATTCAAACTTTGTATCATTTTCAGTAAAAAAATTCAGCCACCAAAATATATATACTTCAGTAAAAAAAAATGTATTCCTTTGAAAAAATTGTATCATTCAAACTTTGTATCCTTCAGACATCTCCCTTTTGTAGCAAATATATCTTATTATCCTTCATAAATTTTACAATTATTAAACTCATGTTTACTGTGGTAGATGCAAATACTTTGATTAAACACTTGTTTACTGCAGTAAATGTAAAAAATTTATGCCACTCAGTTTCTCAAATCGTCTTTCACTATGACTGAAATATATGAAACTTATTGAAACTTACAAAGAGTCAATACTTTAGGCATCCCACTGTATTGCTCCATTAGATTAACCTTCTGCTGCACTTTATCTTCACAGTCTTCAGGCTCCGTGGTGAGCACCAGTATTGCAACAGTAACGATGCAACTCCTGGGCTTCCTACTTTACTTTTATCAACCCGGTAATTCGTAACAAACTTGGAAGCTACGATGTTGTATGCACAAGTACTAGTTATTAGTGCAGGCTGTCACTTGGTTAGTTGGTGCAAGATCACTAAGAGTTCAAGCCAACTTATATGAATTCTAGAGGAAGCTTTATATGTGATGAAAGAAAGGGAGGGTTACTCTACAAAGGCTACTCTACCTATAGAAAGAGAAAGAAGACTGAAATGTGAAGTAAACCTAACAAACCCTAATTAACCAACTAATCCTACTTTTGCAAAAAGAGAGATGAAAAACCATAAAATGAATGCCATTACTTACTTAGGAAGTAAACATCATCTACTCAAGCTATTTCTAGAAGGAAATGACAAAGAAAACATCTTTTTGGATTTTTATGTATTTTTAGGGGCAATTGTCATGCATGTAATTTATCTGTTTGGGATTGTGGCAGCGATTAGGTCATGATGGAGGGCCATTTTGAGATTTGAAGAGGTGTAGGAAGGTGTTGATGGGTCATAGGAGGCCTTTGGTGGCCTTCTGGAAGCTTTCCTTGTAATCAGACTTCAAAAGGTCACCTATAGGAAATTCTACAGGAGGTTGCACGGGATCTACAGGAGGTCTACAGAAGGATGCCGAGAGCAGTTTTGGAGGTTTTGAAGGTGGGAAAGTGGGTGAAAAGGGTAGCTGAAGGCTAGGAGGATGTGTCAAGGTGTATAGCGTTCATCAAGAATGATCAAGAATGATAAAAATGGTTGGACGTGTTCAAGGAAAGAGAGGAGAGTTCATGAGAACAAGTGTAGAAAATTAAGGCAGATTTGTGAGGGAATTTGGGTGACCTGTGGAACATAGATCCAAGAGAGACGGTGATGGCTGAGTGGCTAACATACTGTGAGGGGAAAATTGCTGCAAGAGAACTGTAACTGAAACAATGAGATTAAGCAAATAAGGAAACTAGCTACATAAAAAAAAACATAATTTTGCATCAAGCTAGTATAAAGTTTGATCTAGGAAAATAAATGTTGAAAAGTGCTACATGGAAAGAAAGCATGGAAGGAAATTTATTACAAAGACAGAAATGAGCATGGTAAAATAGATCTACACCAAAGCATTAACCTTCTATCAAACTGCAACAATAGAAATCCTATGGAAAAAGCAAATCTGTGTTTTTGTGGTAGCAAGAGGGTGTTGGGCTCAGTTCATGGTCCCAGAGGGAGGAAAGGAGCCCAAGGCTCTATTGATGGCCTTTTTGTGTCCTTTTCCTATTACTATTCAACCTGCTATAGAAAACTAAAATGGAAACAACCTTCTAAATCACCAAAAGCAGCCTATTCCTCATCAAGAAAGAGATTCATCTAACAACAACTAATTCATAAACTAAAATGAAACATAAAAGTACAAAAAAAGAGGAGCTTGGCTACCTGGATCAGGCCCTAATCCAAGAGCTTCAACCCTCTGAGAATACTCAATTCTAGCTCAAAAAACAATCTCATCTTGTTTATCAAAATAACAATAGGATTACATTAAACTGTCAACAAAAGTAAGCTCGAAATGAGAAGAGCAAAGCTTGCAAGAAAAGTTCGAAAATTTGACTAACATCCAACAACCTAATGAGGCTCTTGGCCTCTCTACTTATACAACTAAAGCTCCCAATAGCTTCCTTGAAATTAGGGAGGCTTGGCTCCCAAAACTTGACATAGAGAGAAGTTATCCTCCACTTGCTCAGCTGCCTCTTTGGTGCATCGATGTGGCTACTTGTGCTTTGAGCTGCATGATGGAGAATTAGAAGTGGGGAGTCATAAATGAGGGGGATACCCTCCTATAAATCCTCTCCCTTGTCTTCTTCAAATATTTTCTACCAAATATCTATTAAATCTTTGACTTTGTCTCCAAAATTGACCAAAAATCTGCATTAACCTCACATTAGAATCCATGGCATAATGACCAACCCAACTCACTCTTAGCATAAATATAACCAAAAAATATGCAATAAATTAATGAGAACGATGGATTAAGTTAAGTTAGGAGGCAAAATGAGCCCATATAATTACCCATTTCTTGGGCTCATCATCACCCCCTATTGAAGGTGTTGCTCATCCTCTAAGGAACTTGTCTATCTCCTCATCTTTGATGGCCTTGATGGCCTCCCTGACATCCCATATTTCTGATGTGAGATCCTCTTCATTATCATGGAATCCTACCTTTTTGTCCTCCTCTTCCCACTGATGTTGTTCTTCTTCCTCTTTTTCGCCCTCTAGCAGTCCTAGCAGTAGTGGGGACTTAGTTTGAGGCCAATCCAATTGACCCTCAAACTCTGCATAGAGTGCTTGTATAGTGGAAATCTCCTTAATGCTTCTTTCATCCTTGTTGGGGAGAGATACTCCCTGATCTACAAGCTATGTGGTAGTGTATTCCACCTCCTGATACAAGCATGAATACAGTCATCCCCAAGTAATCTTTCCATGTCCTCAAAACGTGAAATGGCCTGAGCTTTATCATTGATATACTTAAGGGAAATTTGAGGATTATTTGCAAGTAGCTGGTGTGTGCTAATCAGAGCCATGGGGTCTGATGGCTCACCTATGATCATTAAGGGTTCATTTTCCTCTCTTGCCATCAACTTTTTGATTCCTGCTACCCTTTTCTCCTCAGGATTCATCCATGAGGCCATGGCCATTAGCTGCAGGTCCCCTAGCCTAGCATTAGGATCCCAAATATTCATGTCTGTGAGGGCCATGTTGTGCAAATAGAACGCTGCTATTTTTACCTTGTCTTCTGAAGAGATTTGGTCACATAGGTCCATGAAATGTTTGTAATCCTGAAAAGGCATTGTGCCTCTTTGTACCAAAGTCTTGATGTGAAACTATAGCCATTGGTCTTTGAGGTATACTCCATATGGTTTTGTTGGTGTTCTGCACTATAGTGCCTCCATAGACCAGCTGGCCATGCATGCCAATTGTGTTTCCTTTTCTTACAGCTGTCTTTTTAACAACTCATTTTCTGCTTCGAAGTGAGTTCTTGTGATTGCCTCTCTATGTGTTACAACACTTAACTCCTTGCCCATTTCTATAAGCTAGTTCTCCATGTGGCCAATATCCTCTACCTGCTTGGATTTGGCGATTTGCATCCATATATGACTCCTTACCTTTTCTTTCTTTAACTCAAAGAAAAGTGGGACTGCAAATTTTTGTGGGATGATTTCCCCCCGTCAAGAAGATTTTAATAAGAGCCGAAACTAGGCTGCAGGTCAGGTTCTTGAGTCTCTTTTGTTTCCTCCTTCCCTTTTGGCTGTTCTTCCACCCTTTTCTCAAGTTTTTTGGTCTCATGTAGCTTAGTTAGGGTCTCCTGTAGAACAGTCTATGCATCATGTAGAGCTATTTTTGAGTCCTGTAGTTGCACTCTTTCCTTCCACGTGGAAGATATGCGACTTCCTCTTTCATATGTGATGGGGGTTTTAGAGGGAGATTCTTCCCCTTTTGCAGTGGGTGAATCTTCAATTACAATAGGAACTATTGAAGATGGCTGTAGTTTTCCTATTTTTATCCGTGTGCTTTTCTGAGCCCTGAAATGCATTGATGTTCACCTCTTCCTCTTTTGTTTGGGTCTAACTGGGGTGCTAAGGTCAGCAAGAGTAGCTGTTGCCTCCCTTTCTAGGGTCTCAAGAGACACTTTTGTCTTTTCGACTCCTTTTTCCTTTCCTTTTATCTTCTCTGTCTCTGCTAGTTTTGTTTCCTCTTGCTTTGTTTTGGTTTCTTCCTCCTCTGGTTTAGTTTCCTCCTTCTCTGTTTTGGTGTATTCATCCTCTATTTGTTCCTCAATTTCATCCCCTCCTTCCCCTTGCTGCTCTTCCCCCTCACTTTCAGAAGGACTATGATCATATGTGAGGGCCTTTATATCATGTTCTCTTGTCATATTTCTGAAGATTTCCCATGCTATGAGGATTGTTAAGGTATGGAGGGCTTCTTCCACTAATAGCTTAAATAATCCATGGTGAGCCAACTGATCTGGACCTCCTACCCTCAACTTAATGTTGGAGTATATGAGGGACTGTAGGAGAAAATAGGGAATGCTGAGTTTCTTGGGTGTTGGAGTGTCCATGCCATATTTCAACTCCTGGAGGAGTCTGAAATGGTGGCCATAAACTATGTTATACCTTCCTTGACAGGAAATATACTTGATTATTTGGTAACTAACCTCATACCAAGGGTAAGGTATGCTTGTTCTTCTAATGCCATTTTTGTCTTCTATAGGATGTTCATTTGGTTGGAAGAAGGTTTTCTTGGCAACTTGTCCAATTGGCTTTTCATCTTTGCTCCAAGGTAATCCAAGGGGAAGGAAGGTAACCCTACTGATAAATTTTGGGTTGATTTCCATGGTGACACCCCTAAAAGTAGTAGTGGCATGGGTCTTTGAGTGAGGTACTAAAGAAAGGGCAAACTCCCAAGCCACTTCTTCATCAAACCCTCGAAAATTTTCAGAAATGGCATCCAATTTGCTCTGGTGAAAATGGCTACCACCTCGAGATGTTCATGGAGCCTGACTAAATTTGTGGGTTTCATCCTCATGAATCCCTCGGTCATTTTTCTTATATCCCTTTGGAACACCCTAGGTAGAGATGGAGAGAAGAATTTTCAAGAAATAGGAAAACAAAGAAAAAATATGTTTTTTTTAAGAAAACAAAAATAATATATTTTTATGGAATTCCTCTTCTTCTACAGGCTCAATTCCTCCTCAAATTTGTATCATTTCTTGTACAGATTAATAATCAAAGTGGTATGCACAGAACCTACCTCTTCAAGACTGAATTCAAGCAAAAATCCTGTGTTTTCTCCTTAAAAACTGCCTACTGCCCCTCCTATAGAACTAGCTGTGGGTGCTCCTATACAACCTGTTACTGCTCTTGTAGAATGCTGATAGTAGGAGGATGGCTAGAAATGATAGAGAACGATGGTTTCGTGGCTATGGAGGTGGTATAGAGCTTGTTGCAGTTAAGTGGACGGGGATGAAATGGAAGAAAAGGTGATGAAGGAGTTTCGAGGAGGAGTACTCATGTCTTCTTTGAGATATTTTCAGTGATGGGGTGAGCTGGCAAAAAGGTATGTCACCATATTTGGACCATTGGTCCCCATAGCCTTGTCATCATGGCTCCTCATGACACTTCCCCACAATCACTTCCCATCACTGCATCGGAGTTTGTATACCCTCCACTCCCTCTCCTTTGGATTTTCTGTGAGTTGACTAGGTACACGTGTCGTGGCATCTCCAGATGAGCGCAGTCAACTGGATGAGGGTGGCCAGTTAAATGGCTACCTTTTCTCATTCAACCCTAACCATCTCATTCACTTATGCATATTTTGAATTACACAAATGCAATAGAGGACAGGGTTAGACACTTACCTACAAGTCGAATGTTCGTGTTGTGGTGCATTTTGGTTCCTTTACTGCTGTATGCTCATATTTATTTTGTTGCATGCCTGTGTCTAATGTCTAGATGTTTGTCTTGTACAGGTATCCTCTAGCTAGATTTTATCTTCAGGAGTCTGCTTCAACCTTTAGATTTGCACCCTCATGCTGCTGATGCTAGATTTTAATGGGACAATGAATTGTTTTGTCCATATCTCCCAAACGGTAGACTGGATTGACCTGAATTTTTTTGAGCATGTTTCCATCGTTATTATGCACCTCACATAGAACATTGTTTGGTCAATGGATGCACAGATTTCGAGAGAAACTAAAAATGGCTTAATGTGATGGACATTCATTTCTTGGAAACCGTGCACTACAATTGGTTGAAATTGCTTGAAAATTTTACGATCATCCTTATGCAACTCCCCATGAAACAATTTTTTAAATGGATGCACGTTTTCAAGTTAGGAAAAAACAAATTTCTGCTCTATGTATTTTTGTATCAGAGCATCCCACAGTTTTTGGATAGTAAGAAAAATGAGCTTGGGGTGTGATGCAGGCTTGGAGATGATGGAAGAGAGGTTTGAAGACTACAGGAGGATTTATAAACCCTTTATGAAGCTTCCTTGTTCCTCAAACTGCTTTTAAAATCCATTTCTGGCTCTCTATAATTTCTACAGGAGCCTCCTATAGAAAACACGGGGCCTCTTGTAGAAAACACAATTTTTGAAAAAGAAGCACAATGAGGTGAAAAGAATGTCAAGAATGATGGAGAAAGGTGAGGCAACGTAGGATAGGTGTTCTTATTGGTTTGAGAGCTTCCTTGGCACCTGCTGTTGCTTCGTGAAGTCATTCTGCCCCTGTAATACAACTGGAAATTCATTTTTCTTTTTCTTTTTCTCTCTCCTTTTTTTTTTGAAAAACAACTAGGGCTCCTCAAGGAGCTTTTCACCCTAATTGCCTGCCCTAGGTGCTTCCAAGGGAGGCTTTCACCCATGGATCTTATTCTTTTTCCTCTACTTTTTCTTCTTTCCAACCTATTGATTGCCTCATGGAGGTTTTCAATCAATGAGCCAACCTGAGGTGCCTCCAAGGAGGCTTTCACTTTAGATTTTTTTTTTTTTTCTCTTATTTTTCATTTTTTTTCTCTTATTTTTTTTTTCTCTCTACCCTACCCTACTTGAAAAACAAAATCATTTTCAAGAATAAGCATACTTCCAATGGATCCATGTACACATCGAGATGATAGACAAAATTATGTGGAGGCTGAAAATGTATGCTTTGACATATATCCGAATTACAGAGATGAAATGATTTGACTTTGAAGGGATCAAGCATAGTCGAGGAAGAGAGTGATGCTGCAACTTAGTGACTTTCTTGAACCATATTTCAATATGGATGTGATTTCCTTGGTCCTTTTTTGATCTGGATCATTCTTCATGTCTTCTTTTACCATGATCTTCATATCTTTCTCTTTTTGCTGATTTTTCTCTTGAATACATGGAGGATTTGATGGTAACCATGAGGGAGATTTCTCGATCTCTAATTTTGATGTCTTCTCTTCATCAAGTGCAACCCATGGTTCTTTGATATTCTATTTTCAATATTCTTTTGTTGGATGTGGTCCTTCACTGATATCATTATAATCTCTTTTTTGCAAGACTCTTCCTGAGCTATGGTGAATACCACTAAGCTTGAGAGGAGTTGTTTGGAAGTCTTGTACCTCAGAATTGTAAATGGGTTGAGCTACTTCAATGTGTGGGTTTGGAAATGGTGGTATAGTTAGTCAAGTGGGAGTGTATATTTGATATGGATGTGGATGGGGTTGTGGATGGGCGGGTGGTAGAGGCAGAAGAGTGAGAAGGGAGATGTATTGGGGCCTCCACCCCTAATGAGATGCATTCCGCTAAAGTTGCGGCTGAGCATAGGGTTGAAATGAATGGGTTGTTGGTTGGGCATGATATGGAGATGAAAATGACCAAGGAGGAGGTGTGGACCAGGAAGGATGAGTAGGGGGCACAAGAAGGTATGGATGTGACTTGGTTGGGGTTGTAGTATGCCTGAGATGTCCCTTGCATCCCCTGTTGATATGGTCTAGGTCCATGGAGCCGCCTTTTGTTTATGTAATAGATCTATTCAATGAATCCTTCGGCCCCTTGGTATATAGTTTTAAGTTCGGGCAAGGATGGGAACTTGTTTGTAGAATGATCTTCTTCACAGACTGAACAAACCCTTATAGAATTCAATGAGCATTCCTTCCTAGGATGCCTCTTGGTGCATCTAGGGAAAAAAATGGCCCAAGCCCTCTTTGCTTCCTCATGTTTCATTTTGATATGTAAGGCATTCATTTTCATGGAAAGAATCTATAGCATCTCACTCTTGAGGTCTTCCAACATGCCTCCAATTTCACCTTTAATGGTTGAATTGGAGGAAAAGGTATTGCTCCCACATTTTTGTTTTAAGCCATTGGTTCCAGAGGAATGTTTTCTTCTTCCTCTTCCCCTATAGGTTCTTCAAATATGTCTTGCTATTACCTAAGGGTTTTTCTTGATTGCAACCACTGAAGAAGAGAGAAGGTTGGCTGTGTGAAGCAGTGGGGGTGTTGGGCAAAGATTTTCCTGAATTATCTCTATTTCTACAAGGCATGAAAATAAATCTTTTGGTCGGTTTTTACTTTTTCACTTATTGTACCTACAAAACTGAAACTGATTGAACAAACAAATTGCAACTAACTGAAACGAACATGGTGAAATGAAATTGCAGAACTGAAAAGGAAAGCAAATGAAATACAGAATTGAAAGCAAGGAATGACTAATCTACTTTTGCCGAAATGGAAATTGTAGAATTGAAGAGGAAAGCATGGAAATGTAGAAACTGAAAGAGACAACTATTCTACTTTTAGTGAAATGAAATTTGCAGAATTGAAAAGGAAAGCAAGGAAATGCATAAACTGAAAGAAACAACTATTCTACTTTTGCTGAAATGGAAATTGCAGAACTGAAATGAAAGGAAGGAAATGACTAATCTACTTTTGCTCAAAAGGAAATTGCAGAATTGAAATGAAAGAAATAAAAAGCAGAAATTGAAAGAAACAACTACTCTACCTTTGCTAAAATAAACTACTTAGCAGAATGTTGAGACAGAAAATAGAAGAAAGCAGTAATCAAAAAGTGGTGAGCACCAGTATTGCAATAATAATGTTGCAACTCGTGGGATTCCTACTTTACTTTTATCGACCTGGTAGTTGTTAACAAACTTGGAAGCGACGATGCTATATGCACAAATACTGGTTCTAACTACAGGTTGTCACTTGGTCAGCTGGCGCAAGATCACTAGGAGCTCAAGCAAACTTCTATGAATTCCATAAGAAGCTTTGTATGTGATGAAAGAAAGGGAAGATTACTCTACAGAGGCTACTCTACTTGCAGAAAGAGAAAGAAGACTAAAATGTGAGGTAAACCTACCAAACCCTAATTAACCAACTAATCCTACTTTTGCAGAAAGAGAGATGAAAAACCATAAAATGAATATCATTACTTAATTAGGAGGTAAAAATCATGTACACAAGCTATTTCTAGAAGGAAATGAGAAAAAAACATCTTTTTGGATTTTTATGTATTTTTAGGGGCAATTGTCATGCATGTAATTTATTTCTTTGTGATTGTGGTAGCAATTAGGTGGCGATGGAGGGCGATTTTGGGATTTTCATAGGTATAGGAAGGTGTGTATGGGTCCTAGGAGGCCTCTGGTGGCATTCTTGAGGCTTTCCCTACAATCAGACTTCAAAAATTCACCTACAAGAAAATCTACGGGAGGCTGCAGGGGATCTATAGGAGGTTTACGAGAGGTCTACACGAGGATGCCGAGAGCAGTTTTGGACGTTTTGAAGGTGGGAAAGCGGGTGAAAATGGTAGCTAAAGGCTAGGAGGATGTGTTAAGGTGTCTAGGTTTCATCAAGAAGGACCAGAAAAGAGAAAAATGGTTGGACTTGTTCAAGAAAAGAGAGGAGAGTTCATGAGAACAAGTGTAGAAAATTAAGGCAGATTTGTGAGAGACTTTGGGTGAATTGTGGAACATCGATCCAAGAGAGATGGTGATGGCTAAGTGGATGAATTAGTGTGAAGTTAAAATTGCTGCAAGAGAACTGTAACTCAAACAATGAGATTAAGCAAACAAGGAAACTGACTACATCAAAAAAACAGAACTTTGCATCAAGCTAGACTAAAGTCTGAACTAGGAAAATAAATGCTAAAAGATGCTACATGGAAAGAAATCATGGAAGAAAATTTATTGCAAAGACAAAAATGAGCAAGGTAAAATAGAACTACAACAAATCATTACACTTCTAGCAAACTGCAACACTAGAAATCCTATGGAGAAAGAAAATCTGTGTTTTTATGGTAGCAAGAGCGTCTTGGCCTTAGTTCATGGTCCTAGAGGGAGGAAAGGAGGCCAAGGCTTTGTTTATGGCCTTTTTGTATCTTTTTCCTATCACTTTTCAACCTGATACAACAAACTGAAATGGAAACAACCTTCTAAATCACCAAAAGCAACTTATTCTTCATCAAGAAAGAGACTTATCTAGCAACAACTAATTCATAAACTGAAATAAAACATAAAAGTACAAAAAAAGAGGAGATCGGTTGCTTGTATTAGGCCCTAAACTAAGAGCTTCGGCCCTATGAGAAGACTCAGTGCTAGCTCAAAAACAATCTCATCTTCATTATCAAAATAACAATAGGATTACATTAAATTGTCAACAAAAGTAAGCTCGAAATGAGCAAAGAAAGCTTGCAACAAAAGTTCAAAAAATTAACTAACATCCAATAACCTAATGAGGCTTTGGGCCTCTCTACTTATACAACTGAAGCTCCCAACAACTTCCTTGAAATCAGGGAGGCTTGGCTCCCAAAACTTGAGATAGGCAGAAGTTATCCTCCGCTTACTCGGCTACCTCTTTGGTGCATCGAAGTGGCTGCTTGTGGTCCAAGATGCATGATGCAGAATTCAAAGTGGGGAGTCATAAATGAGGGGATACCCTCCTATAAATCCTATCCATTGTCTTCTTCGAATATTTTCCACCAAATGTCCATTAAATCTTTGACTTTGTCTGCAAAATTGACCAAAACTCTGCGTTAAGCACATAATAGACTCCATGGCATAATGACCAACCCAACTCACTCTATTAGCATAAATATAACCAAAAACATGAAATAAAGTAATGAGAATGGTGGATTAAGCTAAGTTAGGAGGCAAAATGAGCACATATAATTACCCATTTCTGGGGCTCATTACTCTGCGTCTCCTTTAGCATAGACTTCAAATACATGGAGATTAGGAAAAACTCAACCATGGCTCTGATACCACTGTACAAGACCAAATAAACTCTACAATGAAAGAACACAAGGAAAGAGCATCATATTATTGATAAAATTACTTATTTATACATATGCAATCTAGGTACGAGACAATTGTGTCTTGGTAACTTATTAACCGTAAAAATGGAATATAAACCTAATTACATATTATACAATATACAATAACAATCCTGAAGGATTATTTAACAAGTTATCAAAAATGGAGCAACGCATTTATCTCATGGCAGAAGAAGGGTTAATTAACAACATAAACTTGAGCATCACATCTATCTACATAAGATCTTGAGCTGTAAATTTCAATGTCTTCCTAGCACAATGCCAGTTGCTACAAATTTCCTTCTAGCACATCCAAATCATTGTCTGGCCCATTACACAAACTCAGTCATTGATGTCGTGGCAACTCCCTTATGGCAACTCAATGACTCACGATAGTTGAGACTCATTCACAACCGATGCACTGTGGAATGTGGTTGTTGTGGAAGAAATGATGTGAATTATGGTAGAAGAAGGGTCGATTAATGTGCTACACAATATAGCTTCTTCTGGTATATCAGCTGCACAAGAAAGTGAAAAACTGATTACCCACTCCAAAATAGTTAAACTATGCCACTTTAAATTTCAAAACCCACCTCTTTTGTTCCATATGAGAGTCTGCCTTTCTTTGGGAGTCAAATCCTATGTATTCACAGACTCCATGAATACATACCATGAGAAGTTGATGGATATCATTGAATGAGGGGGACAGATGGAAGAAATGGATGTAAACAAACAATGAGAATTAGAGGCTAATGGAGACGGGATGTGTACAAGAGTAGAAAAGGTTAATGGGAGACTGAGATGGAGGATATGGTCGGTTGAGTGCAAACATTGAAAAAGTAAAATGGTAGATCCTTTAGCTTACTCCCTTTTTATGTACGTGGTTGTGGAGTTCTGAAATGTCATGAAATGTCATGACAACAATGAGAAGAAAAGAAATCAAGAAATTAATTTGGGATTTCGAGAAAAATTAAGATCCTAAGAAATCAATTTAGGATTTCGAGAAAAATTGACATGAAATTTAGGAGGGAATAACATTTTAAATATAATTAAAAAAATTACCACCCACAAAAATAATTCTTTGAATTTTAAAATTAAATCTGGAGCCAAATAAAATTTAAATTTGACCTATAATTTTTGGCCAAAAACCCTAGCCGGATTATGATTTGAATGTTATGTCTGCTTGGTCATTTGTCTTCTGCCACATCAACAAAACTGTATTGTCACTTAATTCAATCAATATAATGCCACCTCATTCAGTTGTCACCATTTCAGCGTCCCTTGTAGATTTTACAATGAAATGGGGTTTGGTCACTTCATTCAATCACTATTATGCCGCCTCATTTAGTTGTTACCATTTCAACGTTCCTTGAGGATTTGACCATGAACTAGGGCTTGGGCCTTTGACAATGAAAAGTTTTCAAATTTCTAGGACCCACGACCCACTCTACATACGACCGAAATGGATTTGACGAGGAGAGACCAATGGTGATTGTTTCTGAGAAAAGCTCACTAATATGTATTATCAAAAGCTCATACAAGAGTATGGTATGGAAATCGTCCAAGAATCTAACCTTCGAACTAGCATCCGCTTGATATCTTGTAACTTTTCTTGTTTTAACATCAACGACCATATAAGTATTAAATGATAGAAAAAACTTAAAAAAAAATAATGATAAACTATATATATATATATATATATATATATATATATATATAATATATATATATATATATATATATATAATATATATAGATATATATATACATATATATATATATATATATGGAACAAGATTAATCATGGAGATTTGTCTTCATTTTATCATGGAGATTTTTGAAATGTAAATAGTGTTTGTTACATTAGCATAGGTCAATAACATGATTTATCAATACCACATGTTCAAAAAACCAGAACTCACTCCATATAACACTTGTTTATATGAAATTTTGTTTAATTAATCAATTTAATTAGAACACTACAAGGAAACATAACTTTTAAAAAAATAAATCTCAACTATAGATGTATATCACTATAAATATTATAAAATATTTCATGAAAACTAAATCCCTAACATCCACATATTAATTACTAATAATTAAATTTAAAATATAACTAGCACAACCATATTTACCAAGGTAGTTGATATACACTGATAGATGTATATGAAACATATATACAACGACATTTTCTAATGTGGTTGATATACAACAATAGGCTTATATCAAGCACATTAATAATTATTATAGGTATTTTTTAAACACAAACTATTTATGATTATTAATAACTATATAAATAATAACAACCATATTATTTATGTATATTAATATATAATTATTATATTAATATTATAATAATAATATAAACTCATAAAGCCCGCAAAGGTTTGGTCTCGTGGCCAATAAACAATTTGCTAAGTCGTCCATGCCATTGTGCATGTCACAAGTTCGAGTCTCGTCTTAACCGAGGGTCGTTCTTGCGGGCTAGGTAGTTCCTCCTAGAGGTTATAGTGGCAGTCGATGGGATTTGACCCTGTGTAACATGAGTACAATACCATCGTCGTTTCCAATTCCGCTAGTCACCAAAAAAATAACTATAAACTCATAAGAATTGTTGACACCTAATCCCTATGATTGGGTTAATATATGTAAATAAATAAATCAGAAATATGAACAATCATCAGGAGATGAACTGAACAGTCTCTCTCTCATGTATATAACAAACCTACCTGATGGAATAGATAATACGAATAAGTTTTTTTGCTTTGAGGAGTTACTGCCTGGCCTGACATGGTATCAGATCTAGCTCCTTTTTTAATCCTTTATAACCTTTGTAACTCCCTATTCTGCTCCTATGCTCTCCATTCAAAAGTGCTACCTGTTCATAAATGTGGTAGCCTGCTCCACACTCTGACCTGAACGCTGCTACCTCTGCCATATTCCATAATTACAGTCATGACCCCTACATTGCCTATGCTCTCTGACAGTCCTGATTGTCCATAAACATTTGATAATTTTAGCACTGGCCTGGAGAGTCCTTTGAATCGCTGAGTTGAATGCCCTTCAGATCAACTGGATGACCTGCAATCATGGTATTTACGCTGGTATGGCTATGGGTTGAAGTTTCCTTGGCTATCTGTTGAAGTTTCTGGCCATAACTTGAACGTTATTGTACTAACATTGTTTTAATATGATATTCAAGCCATTCTGTTATGGTATTCACACTGATAACTTCTGATTTACATGGAGCTTTCCTATGTTGCATATGAGACCAACATGTGAATGACTATATTTAACCATGCGAAACATTGAGTAATGTTTTTCCATTGAAAGTTGGCTAGAGACTTATGCAATGTGTGTAACAGTGCTCAGACGTGCGTTGAAGTGAACGTATGGTTCGTTTGACATGGTTGAAGTTTCCTTCGTTTATGATGGCATCGTCAAGATTTCTGTTCCCTTTTGTGCTTATTAAAAACTAACAGTTTCTTTAGCGGGAACTTCATTCTTGCTCACAGATCGCGAGACGGTGAAAGAGGAAATTTCATTGACATTCGTGTTATAATAAGGTGGTGCGCTGAGCATGGACCAGTTTTCGAATGTCCGACCTTTTGAACACAGGAACTAGAGTCGCGACATTAATTTTGTCTATTGATGTATATTTAGACACAGGATTAAAGTAGATAGGTTGCCGACCGACGCATTTTTAATCCGTTCTAGGCCGTCGATCCTTTGACCGTGCCTGGGTTCAACCCTTCGAACTTTGGAGATGGTCATAGCTCATGATGGACTGTCGGGGCTTTTTCCTGACCATACCGAAGCTGCCTATCACTAAGTAGAGTTTCTTGTAGCATATCCGAAGCCATGCACAAGCTGACACTAATATTAAGAAAGAAACTCATTTATTATATTCTATTAGCTATGCTTCATTTGACTAGGGAAGGCACAAAATTTGTCACAAAATATAGTATGCAATCTGTTTAGTTTGGCTGTGAAGCCATGCTTGAGGGATAGGTTCAATTGAATCATATTTTGACAAACTAGATTGGTTTATATATTTCTTCAGATCACTTATGATGATAAATTATTTATTTGGTTTTCCTGATGGAGGAAATATTTAATAATAAAATTGAATTATAAGGTACTTGAGCAACGAAGAGGCAAGATTACACAACAAGGAGATTTGAAGTTACCACTCCAGGCCATATTTGAGTTTGTTGTCCAATCATATCAGAACTATATTTTTTTTTCCCATTAAGAGTAAAATTTGTGCAGCAGAAGTATTTTTTTTTGTTACAGTATGCTTTCAAGAGGAAGAGGAAAATATTTCAGAGGCAGGGAGGGTCAGAGACTCTCAAGAAGAAAAGGCAGATTTTCACTGCAAGCTACCATGGGACAAAATTAAGGAGAAAAGAAACCAACAGAAAGGTAAAATTGATGATATAGACAAAGGTAAAGCACCTGAATTTGCTCAATATGTTATGGCACAATATAACATTGGAGTAAATGAAGATTTACTTAATGCTTCACTTGCTTTTTGGAAAAATGACTGGTTTCTTGATTGGGGAGCAACCTGTCACATGACTCATAGAAAATATTTTTTTGAAGATTTCACTGACAATGTTGATGGAGTAGTATACTTTGCAAATCAATCAAAAATCAAGCCATCAGGGCTTGGCACAATCAGGCTTAAACTACCTGGTCTTCCAGACTTTCTTTTGGATCATGTTCTATATCTCCCACAGCTCAAGAGAAACTTGCTGTCCTTGGTCCACATCCGCCAGCA
>APFE031722270.1:35147-64116 GCA_000404065.3 Pinus taeda
TTGAGGTAAGAAAAGCATCTGACCACTCACTTGTCATGAGGGGAATAGAAGAAGAAAGGCTTCTCAAACTGCAAGGAATCTCTGCTCATGCACAACATTTCTCATACAATTCTCATCATGAAGAAGGTACACTTCCATCAAGTTTATTATGGCATTCTAGATTTGGACATTTGAACTATGACAGTCTCCGCTTGTTGAGGAAAAATGGTGTTGCTGGTTTGCCTACAATTCCTAGGAAACTTAAGCAATGTGATGCTTGCATTCTAGGAAAGCATAGAAAACAGTCCTTTCATGATTGACATTCAAGAGCACATAGAAAACTTGAACCCATTCATTCAGATTTATGTGGTCCAATCCCTGTTCCTTCTACAAATGAAATAAATATATCATGACATTTATTAATGACTACACCAGAATGTGTTGGGTTTATCTTTTGAAGAACAAATCTGATGCTTTTCAAACATTCAAGAATTTTCATAAATGGATTGAAAATGATGCACAATCTCATATTGGGTCTATTCACACTAATAATGGAAAAGAATACACATCAAATGAATTTTAAAACTATCTTCACCAACATGGGATCAAACATCAAACAACTGTGCCTTATAATCCCCAACGAAATGGTGTAGCTGAAAGAAGGAATAGGACAATCTTAAATATGGTACAATCCATGCTCTTTTTCAGGAATGTAAAGATAATGTTTTGGGCTGATGCTGCTCTATGTGCTCTATATATAAAGACTAGATGTTCATCTAATGCTATAAGAAACAAAACTCCATATGAAATGTGGTATGGACATGTTCCTTCGGTAAAGCATCTCACGGTCTTTGGTTCCACCTGTTATGCCTTGATACCAAAGGTACATAGAAACAAACTTGGTGCTAGAAGTCGTAAGTGTATCTTCCTAGGGTATTCAAACACCTACAAATCATACTGCCTCTATGATGAAGTAAATAATAAGTTTGTTGTATCTAGAGATGTAATTTTTCTTGAATCATCCAAAACTAACAATGTTGTTGAGTGGGAACTTGATCTGTTGGATAGATTCACAAAAGCAAAATCATTTCAAGAATTTGATAATCAGATTCCACATGTTGAAGGGGGTATTCCTATACTACATCAACATGTCGAATCTTCTTCTGAAGCACACTCTCCCCCGCATGAAACTCCGACAATGGATGATGCTTTAAGTGATGTTATTGATAAAATTGGGAGAGTCAATCTTGATTCAGTCCCAACTCAATCAACGAAGCAGCCTGGACCATCTCATAAAGGTCCCCCAAAGTGGGTGACAAAGACACTTGAAAGTGTTCATCCTAATGAAGTTCGAAAGGCAGGAACCAGGAATTCAAACCGGCAAAATGGAGGTGATGTAGATGACTCTAATTCACCTGTTGATATCGATGTTTCTTATGATTGTGAATTGAAATTGTCTACAGATTTTGAACCAACTTCCTTCACAGAAGCTGCTTCTCATGATGAATGGAAAGAAGCGATGCAAAAGGAGTATGATGCCCTCATAAAGAATGACACTTGGAAGTTGGTTGATCCTCCATTAGGAACCAAACCAATTGGCTGCAAGTGGGTCTACAAGAACAAGTTTAAAGCTGAGGGCTCACTTGACAAGCACAAAGGTAGGCTTGTGGCAAAAGGTTTTGCATAAAAGGAAGGGGCCGATTATGAGAAGACTTTTTCCCCTATAGCAAAATGGGCTACCATCTGGACACTCTTTGCATTAGCAGCTCAGAACGGTTGGAAATTCCATCAAATGAATGTAAAAACTGCTTTCTTGAATGGAGATCTAAAAGAGAATGTTTTTATGTCCTAGCCTGAAATATTTGTTGTGAAGGGATATGAACATAAAGTATGCAAACTTGTGAAGTCCCTGTATGGCCTCAAACAAGCACCGCAACCTTGGTATGAAAAACTAACTGAGCATCTTCTGAAACTCAATTTCAAACATTTTGATCTTGATGATGCAAGTTTATTTGTCAAGAAAGTTGGCAAAACAGTTGTATATCTTGTGGTATATCTAGATGATCTTTTGATGACAAGGAACAATGAAAGCTACATTGCATCCATAAAGAAGGAATTGGGGAAAAGTTTTGAAATGATTGATTTGGGATATGTTCATTACTATCTTGGAATTGAAGTAACCCAACATCCAAAGTCCATATTTCTTTATTAAAAGAAATACATTAGAGATATGTTGAATAGATTTGGCATGATAGAGTGCAATCCTCTTACTACTCCAATGGAACAAAACTTAAAGCTCACATCTATTGAAGGAAAAGAATTTGAGGATGCAACAAATTATAGACAACTTGTAGGAAGTCTCACCTACCTAACTACTACCAGACCAAACATTTCATTTTCTGTTGGAATCCTCTCCAGGTTTATGCAAAAGCCTTGTGAGGGACATTGGTTTGCTGCAAAAAGAGTTCTAAGGTACTTGAAGGGAACTCAAGACTTTGGAATCAAGTATACACAGGTGGACAACTTCAGTTTGATTGGATACTCTGATTCAGACTTCGTTGGAGACAAAGAAATTAGGGTATCAAATTCAGGATATGTTATGAGTCTTGTATCAGGAGCTGTCTCTTAAAGATCACACAAACAATTAGTTCTAGCAGATTAACCAACAGAAGCAGAATACGTGGCAGCAGCTGAAGCAACAAAAGAAATTGTGTGGCTCAGGAAGTTCTTGAAGATTTGTAAGTAAAACAAGTACAATCAACTCCACTCATGGTTGACAATACCTCTGCAATAAATTTGGCCAAGAACCCAAAGTTCCATGATCGAATGAAGCACATCAATACTAAATATCATTTTATTCGACATCATTTTGAGGCCAAAACAATCCATCTCCGTCATTGTTCCACAAATGAGCAAATTGCAGACATCTTCACCAAAGCGTTTGGAAGAGAAAAGCTTGAACGATTCAGAACGATGCTTGGACTCACCAACATCCCTTCAGATTAAGGAGGGGAATGTTGACACCTAATCCTTGTGATTAGGTAAATATATGTAAATAAATAAATGAGAAATATGAACAATCATTGGGAGATGAACTCAACAGTCTCTCCCTCATGTATATAACAGACCAACCTGATGGAATAGATAATATGAATTAGTTTTTTTGCTTTGAGGAGTTACTGCCTAGCCTTACAATAATATTAGTAATATTAATTAATAATAAAAATAACTCATAATAATATTAAATTATCATTATATTATTATAATAATATAATAATTTAATTATTATTATTATATTATAGTAATATTATTATAGTAATAATATTATTAATTAATAATAACAATATCTGATAATATTACTGGATCAGATGGGTCATGGCTTTGGTTACTTCACCTAGCTTTTCAATTTTGGTAAATGCCTCACCCTTAGAGATCTTCAATCCTTCCACAGAACTCAGGCAAGGAGACCCTCTCTCTCCCTTTCTTTTTATCCTCATGATGGAAGGATTGGGCTGAACCATTAAAAAGGCTAAAGTCTTGGGAAAGGTCAAGGGCCTCATTTAATGTAGGATGGCCAAGCCTTGACTCATCAGCAATTTGTCGATGACACCATGCTGCAAGGTATTCCCATAGTAAAGGAATCTACAACGTACAAAAAAATATTAAATGACTTTTCCTCAGCTTCAGGTATGGAAGTCAATCTCTCCAAGTCAATTTTTTTTTTCTTAAACACTAACATTGCTATTCAAAGGAACATCTCCAGAATTCTCGGCTTCCAAAGGAAGGTCCTCCCCTCAAAATATTTGGGAAATCCCCTAATGGATAAACCAATGCACAAAAGTATCTGGGAACTGGTGCTCAACAAGATACAAGACAAGATCAAAAGATGGACGTACAGAGCGTTGAACCTGGCGGGCAGACTGATATTAATGAAGGCAGTTCTTCAATCTATCCCTGTTTCCTTTTATCAGCCCTACCAGCTCCCAATGGAGTCTTACAGCAATTTAGGAACCTTCAGAGAAATTTTCTCTAGGGCAAGGAGAAAACCAAAAAGAAATGGGCCCTTGTTTCTTGGGATAAAATTTGCAAACCCAAAAGTCATGGAGGCCTAGGCCTAGACAATCAAGAGATTCTAAGCAGTGTTGTAGGAGCCAAACTCTGGTGGAGATGGGTAAAGGAACCAGGGGCACTATGGGATAAAACCTGGAAAGAGAAATATGCTAACTCCTGGCAAACGTGTGATCTCATTAGAATGTCAGGGAATATAAAAGGCTCTCACATCTGGAATAAATCTTGGGAAAACAGAAGACTGGTACAAAACAACAGCTTCTCGGAAATTAGAGTAGGAGATCGGGCTCTCTTCCGGGAAGAGAATTGGAAACAAGAACCTATGTTGATAAGGGAGGATTTCATGGGCATCAAGCAAGAAACCAATTCCCAAGGACTAATTAAAGTTAGGGACTTCTGGAATCTTCCTCAAGAAACTGAGAAATGGAGAAGCTGGAGGACTATAGAATGCAGAGAGGATGGCCCATTAAAATCCAAATCAGAAGAACTTAGGAACATTTTAGATCAGAGGAAGATCCTGGTTACAAATGGGCAGGATTAGTTAAGATGGGGCCAAAACAAAGAAGGAATATTCAACATTAAGGAAGCTAAAAGAATTTCTCTTAACCTAGACCCTTGCGTTTTGGCTAAGTCTTGGCAAAAACTGTGGAGCCACCATGGATGGATGAAGATCAAATTGTTTATGTGGTTAGTTCATCACAAAAAAATATTAATGTGGGAAAACATTCAGAAGAGGGGGGTGATGGGGCCTTCTAGATGCCAATTATGTGAGACTCAAGAGGAGACCATGGAGCATATTCTCAATAACTGCACCTATACCTCTTGGTTGTGGGATTCTTTCAATAGCATTTTTCAATAGATAGATAGAGACAAAGGCAACATCATCAACACCCTAAACAAGTGGAGAAAAAACTTTTTAGAGTATGAGATCCTTAATTTAGCTTGGACCTTTACACAAAGCTTCATAATTTGGAATGCTTGGAAAGAAAGGAATAAAATAATTTTCAAGAATGAAAAAACGACTCCTCCTTGCCTTAAGGCATTGATCTTAAAGCAGATAAAGGAGACAGTTTCCACAACAGTGCATAGTTATCCCTCAAATCCTCCCATGGCACTTGAATTGAGAAATTTCAAGTAGCTGGGGATGCATGCGATCACCCTCAATGGTCTGAGCAAAAAATAAAGAATGTTGGATAAGGAAGAGGTGTTCTGGCAGCCCCCACCGAAAGGTTTTCCGAAATGCAACATTGATGGGCTTCAAAAAGAAACCCGGGACAATGGGGTATGAAGGTGTGTTGAGAGATGAAGACAAAAAAATAATATTTACTTTCCACTGTCATCTAGGCCATGCATCCAACAACATGGCTGAATTAATGGCTTTCGAACAATGTCTAGAGCTTCTCATACTCAATCACAACTCAAATGTTCTCATCGAAGTAGACTCCAAGATTTCTATTAATGCAGTCAAGAAAATCAGCTATGGAACAACGCCTGAAAGAGTTTCTAAACAATAGAGACTTATACAAGTGTACCAGAGAATCCAAAAACATCTACAGAGTCTAAGAATGACTAGCTTCAATCATGTTCGAAGGAAAGCCAAGAAACTTGCAGATCTTCAGGCTAACCAAGGTGTGATAAATCCTGAATGCAGAATCGAAATGAATTGGCAGGAGATACCTCTAACCAGGCTAAAATCTCTCTGCGATGCTCAAGCTAGATGAGAAAAAAAATTTTGATTGTTGGGCTCGAGAGGCAGGCCATGACTAAAGCTCTTTTTGCTTGTGCTTTCCTTTTTTGAAGGTAGGATCCTTGTTAGAGGGCTTTCTTTGCATAGGGATATCTTCTGTGATCCGTGATTGGAGATACAGAGTCTCATTTGCAGTTGAAAGGCAACACAGGGTTACAGTTGGAGTTACAGATAGGTTCGATGGTGAGATTTACTGCTAGTTTTAGCAGGATGAAAGGCTGGTCTACTCACACGACATTTTTTCCCTACTTCTTTTCTTTTGTTTAGAAAAACCAAGAAAAAAGTGTATTTCTGCTGATCGAAAGGCTCAACAATGATAAGTGTTTTTGGAGCATTGAAAGCAATTCCACTCGGCTCTGCGCATGTGGCAGGGGTTAGGTTTTCCATACCACCTTTGATCGCGCCTTAAATTCTTCGCATCTTGGCTCTTCAATATCTCCCAGTGTTGTCCCTTTCGGCGGGGACATTCAACAGCCAGATCTCATCAGGCTTATTTGTGGGAATATTCGTCTGTCTGCTCTTTGCGAGTTTTTCAAGGGAGGCACCACGAGCTTTGAATTTGGGTCTTTCTTATGGGGCCACGTGTCAGTTATACCTTTGCAAGTTATTCACGGGATGTTTTACAGATTTTGACCTTAGGTCCTCTTATTTTCGCGGGGATGTTTTGTTCGTTAGCCTATCCTTTAGTTGGCTTGGTGGGTCCCATCCATGTGAGGTCAATCTCATTGGTTTCATAGGCCTTAAGTTCTTCAAGCCTTTCGTACTTATTGTAACTATACTTTTGGGTTATTGAAATAGAAGGAAAGTCTCTTGTTTAAGCAAAAAGAAATAATATAATTATTATTATTATTATAATAATTACTGTTATATTATATATTATTATTATATATTTATGATTATATTATACTGTTAAAACACTAATATAAATAATAATAATAAGAATAATAAGAATAATCACAATTATATTGAGTTATTATTATTATAATAATATTAACTTAATAACAAACCATGATCCAATGATAATTAGAATTGTGGTAAGTGAATATTATGTGTAAGTTTTTAAAGACCACTATTTATGATTATTAATAAGCATATAAAATAACAACGTATTGATATATATTTATATATTATTATTATTATATATAATAAAATATATTATATTATACCCTAAAGGATTTTCGTATTAATCCCTTAGGTATAATAATAATAAAAAATATATTATATTATTATATAATATATATATTTATTATTTATTATTTTAATAATATATATAATAATTATTATTACCCAAGGGATTAATACTAAAATCCCAAGGGATTATAAACCCGATGGAATAATATTAAACATAAGGGACTAATATTATAAACCCAAGGAATTAGTGAACCCAACACATAAATATTAAAAACCTAAGGTATAAGAAGTGTAGGGGATTGATATTACAAACACGAGATTAATAAAGTTGGACATGATTGACATTATTAATGCAAGTCAATAATAAACCCAAAGGATTAATCCTAAAAGTGCAAGGGATTATGAACCCAATGAAATAATATTAAACCCAAGGGACTAATATTATAAACCCAACATTGGTAAACCCTAATATAATTATTAGAAACACTAAAATAAACATGGTTTATTTTCATGGTGAGACAATCCTTGTCACAATGTGACATTCAACCATGGTTGACCATGGTTGGCTATGATTGATAATGGTTTACCATGATCAATTTTATAAACCTAAGGGCATAATAAACCCAAGGGATTGATATTATAAACCTTGTCACAATGTGACATTCTACCATGGTTGACCATGGTTGACCACGATTGTTATTATAAACTGAAGCGAATAATAAACCCAAGGGATTGTTATTATAAACCCAAATGGATAATAAACCCAAGGAATTAATACGAAAACACCAAGGGATATGAACCCAAGGCAATAATATTAAACCCAAGGGACTAATATTATAAACCCAACATTCGTAAACCCAAATATAAATATTACAAAGACTAAAATAAATATGATTTATTTTCATGGTGAGACAGTATCTGTCAAAAAGTGACATTCAACCATGGGACTAATATGATAAAACCAAATATAAATATTACAAACACTAAAGTAAACATAGTTGATTTTCATGATGAGACAATCTTTGTCAAAATGTTACATTTAACCATGGGACTAATATTATAAACTCAACATTGCTAAACCCAAATAAAAATACTACAAACAGTAAAATAAACATGGTTTATTTTTATGGTGAGACAATCATTGTCACAATGCGACATTCAGCCATGGTTCACCATGGTTGGCTATGATTGACATTGGTTGGCCATGATTGATAATATAAACCTAATGGAATAATAAACCCAAGGGATTGATATTATAAACTCAAATGAATAATAAACCCAAGGGATTAATACTAAAACCCCAAGGGATTATGAATCCAACGGAATAATATTAAACACAAGGGACTAATATTATAAACCCAACATTCATAAACCCAAATAGAAATATTACAAAGACTAAAATAAGCATGACATTGGTTGGCCATGATTGATAATATAAACCTAATGGAATAATAAACCCAAGGGATTGATATTATAAACCCAAAGGAATGATAAAACTAAGGTATTAATACTAAAACCCTAAGGGATTATGAACCCAAAGGAATAATATTAAACCCATGTGACTAATATTATAAGCCCAACAATGGTAAACCCAAATATATATACTACAAGCATTAAATAAACATGGTTTATTTTAATGGTGAGACAATCCTTGTCACAATGCAACATTGAAACATGGTTGGCCATGGTTGGCTATGATTAACAATGGTTCACCATGATTGATATTATAAACTTAAGGGAATAATAAAACAAAGGGATTAATATTATAAACCCAAGGGATTAATACTAAAACCGAAGGGATTATGAATCGAGGGGAATAATACTAAACACAAGGGACTAATATTATAAAATCAACATTTGTAAACCCAAATATAAATATTACAAATACTAAAATAAACATAATTTATTTTCATGGTGTGACAATCATTGTCACAATGTGACATTCAACCATGGTTGACCATGATTGATATTACAAACCCAAGGGAATAATAAAACAAAGGGATTGATATTATAAACCCAAATGAATAATAAACCCAAGGGATTAATACTAAAACCCTAAGGGATTATGAACCCAAGGGAATAATATTAAACCAAAAGGACTGATATTATAAATCCAACATTGGTAAACCCATATAGAGATATTACAAAGACTAAAATAAACATGATTTATTTTCATGGTGAGACAATCCTTGTCACAATGTGACATTCAACTATGGTTGGTTATGATTGATAATGGTTGACCATGATCGATATTATAAACTTAAGGGAATAATAAACACAAGAGATTGATATTATAAACCCAAAGGAATAATAAAACTAAGGAATTAATACTAAAATCCCAAGGGATTATGAACCCAAGGGAATAATATTAAACCCATGGTACTAATATTATAGACCCAACATTGGTAAACCCAAATATAAATACTACAAACACTAAAATAAGCATGGTTTATTTTTATGTGAGACAATCCTTGTCACAATGCAACAATGAAACATGGTTTAGCATGGTTGGCGATGATTGACAATGGTTGGCCATGATTGATATTATCAACCTAAGGGAATAATAAACACAATGGATTGATATTATAAACCTAAATTAATAATAAACCCAAGGGATTATAAACACAAGGGAATAATATTAAACTCAAGGGACTACTATTATAAACCCAACATTCATAAACTCAAATATAAATATTACAAAGACTGAAATAAACATGATTTATTTTCATGGTGAGACAATCCTTGTCAAAATGTTACATTCAACCATCGTTGACCACAGTTGACCATGATTGATATTATAAACCTAAGGGAATAATAAACCCTAGAGATTGATATTATAAACCCAAATGAATAATAAACCCAAGCGATTAATACTAAAATCACAAGGAATTATAAGCCCAACATTTGTAAACCCAAATATAAATATTACAAAGACTAAAATAAACATGATCTATTTTCATGGTGAGACAATCCTTGTCAGAATGTGAAATTCAACCATCGTTGACCATGGTTGACTATGATTGACAGTGGTTGACCATGATCGATATTATAAACCTCAGGGAATAATAAACCCAAGGGATTAATATGAGAAACCCAAAGGAATAATAAAACGAAGGGATTAATACTAAAACCCCAAGGGATTATAAACCCAAGGGAATAATATTTAACCCAAGGCACTAATAGTATAAACCCAATGTATATAAACCCTAATATAAATATTATAAACACTAAAATAAACATCATCGACCATCGTTGATTTTCATATTGAGACAATGCTTATCATAATTCCATATTGGATGATGGTCGACATCATAATAAATCATGTTTGACTCGAGAATAATAAACCCAAGTGATTGATATTATAAACACAAAGGAACAATAAACCCAAGGGATTAATACTAAAACCCCAAGGGATTATGAACCTAAGGGAATAATATTAAACAAAAAAGACTAATAATATAAACCCAAGGGAATAATAACCCCAAGGGATGGAAATTATAAACCTAAAGGAATAATAAACCCATGTGATTAACACTAAAACCCTAAGGGATTATGAACCCAAGGGAATAATATTAAACCCATGGGACTAATATTATAAACCCAATTTATATAAACCTTAATACAAATTTTATAAACACTAAAATAAACATGACTCACCATCATTGTTTTTCATATTGAGACAATCCTTATCATGATTCCATGTTGGGCCATGGCTGACCTTGGTTGACATCATAATAAACCATCCTTGAATGGGGAATAATAAACCCAAGCGATTTTCCGGATCCGGGTGTTAATACCGCCTTAAATGGCATTCATGCGCACTTAAGACGCATGAGGCCGCCACCTGCTTCGCAGCGTGGAGCCCCAGAAACAGATTGGAGGCGGGAAGATGGTGTTTATGGTCTCAGCATGGAGTAGGACAGAGCCATTAGTGGCGAACGAAGCCCGACGCAGCTTGTGGAGTTGTTTTAACAGGCATCGACTCAACAATTTTTTCATTATGCCTTCGACTGAAGAATACTCTGTTCGGTTTGTTGTGGGTTCAGTGAGCGAGGTCGATAAGGAACCCTGCCTCAGAGGGGATATTCGAGCTGGTTCTGGCTCGAATTGGCAGCCCTTCAACTCTTACGGTGCTCCTCGCCCTGGAATTCCTTCACCAGTTTGGGGTAAGTGCTTCATCCGAGGTAATTTCAGTCTCTCTGGCTCGGTATCTCGGTTCAATGTTTCCATTGTATTCTATTCTGTTTCTTCACTTGGCTCGGGGTCTTTGGATTCTCTGAGGAGCAATTCTGGTTTCCACTCTGCCTCGCTGAAAGTCACTGTCCTTATTTGCACCATGAAACGTCCTGGGAAGCGCTCTCGCTCTGGGGAAAGACCTGGCAGCAGCAAACGACCCGTTGCTCGCCCTCAATCCACTCCTCTAATCACCAGCATCAACCTCACTGCTCCTCCTGAGGATTCCCCTACTTCTAACCCAACCCGCCATCCGATACCCAATAGCGCTTTCCAATCCACCCACTTCAAATTTCAGAGCAACCTGAACCGCCCCTTCATTTCTGCCCAAATAACTATCCCGATGACGGAGGAAATCAACCAGGTCCCTCCAATTTCCTGCATAGACCCTAATTCTTCCAACAGCAGTGACCATTCCTCTGCCCAATTCACCATGGCTGCAAAGAAGGATGATGTTCCAGTAATTCAGGTCGATTCTCCTTCTCCAATTCCTCCCCTGAGTGATTGCATCAATCTAATCCTGGACCCCGATGCTGGCAACACCGACAAAGATCAGGAGGACAACGTGTTGCAGGAAAAAGATGGGCTCAGCCACGATGACACGTGTCAGCAAGCCGAGGAGACCCAGGAGGAAGAGGATAGTTGAACAGATGGCTCTTGTGTTTGCACTTTTTGGTTTTTGGATGCCTGCTTCGGGTGTTGGCTCTGTTTTGAAAATTTTCCAGCAGCGGTGAATGCAATGGTCATGGTCTCAGTTCTCTCTCTCCCAGTTTCTCAGTCATATGCTTTGTCTCAGTACTCTCTTTATCAGTCTCTTTGTAACGCCAATGAATTTGGCAGTCTGTTCTATTTATCTGGTTGTTAGCTTTGATGAAATCCCCAGCTTTTCTACTATGGGGAATTTTTGTATCATATGTGATGAGCAGGCTTCTGTAGCTGCCCTCTCTTGTAAGTTTATTATGTTTACCAGTTAATAGAAATAGCATAGTCTTTTACCGAGAAAAATAAATAAACCCAAGCGATTGATGTTAGATAATGGTTGATCATGGTCGAACATGGTTTTTTATTGTTGGTCATTGTTGAATAATATTAAACCCTGGGAATATGAACCCTTAGATGAATAAACCGAAAGGATTGATATTATAAACCCAAGGGAATAATAAACCTAAGGGATAAAATTTTTAAACTCAATGCATATAAACCCTAACATAACTATTATAAACCCTAAAATAAACATGGTTGAACATGGGTGATTTCCATATTAGATTAATCTATTCTGATATTGACATAATCATAAATAGTTGGACAAATATTTAACCCTTAATATTGGGGTTTTATAAAATAAAAAGATTATTAATATTACAAGTCCAAGGCATTAATATTATAAAAACAAATTATTAATAAATACAAGGGATCAATATACCCAAGGAATCAATAAACCCAACGAGATAATATTAAAAACCTAAATGATTAATAAACCCTAGGAATTAAATTTTTAAGGTCACGGTATTAATAAAACGGAGGGATTAAATAATAAACCAAAGGAATTATTAATATTAAAATTGTGAAGAACAAAGAAACCCAAGCATTTGATATTATTGTAAACCTAAGGAATTAATAAACCCAAGCGATAAAAAATAACAAGGGATCAATATTAAAAACAGAAGGGATTAATAAAACATATGAATTAATATTTTAAACCCAATGGATTAATCATACCACATGACTATGAATATTATAAACCTAAGGGGTTAATAAACCCTAGGGATTATTAATACTATGAAAGCAACATGTTAATAAATTGAACGGATAAACATTGAAAATGTAAGGGATTAATATTAAACCTTAGGACTATTATTTAAATCTTAATATTGGTGATTAATAAACCAAAGGGAGTAAATGATAAACATAAGGAATTACTAGTGTTACAAACTTAAATAACAAATAAACCTAATCATTTAGTATTATCAACCCAAAGAAATAGTAAACCCAACCTAAGCCATAAACCGATGGCATCAATATTATAAATATAAATAATGCTATAACACAAAACAATAATAAACAAACATAATCCAAAACCAATATAAGAACCACATTGCAAACCATAAAGCATTAAAACATGATAAATCATCATCACATTAATAATAACACATTTATATCACTACATTATAAACAATAAATAAATTTGAAGACATGAATACATTGATATCAATACATGAATGTATTGATAGTATAAATCTCAAGAATGTTGATATAAACACCTAGAACATAAAATCCTAACAATAATATTATAAATGTAAACAATATTTTCATTTATGAAAGACGTGAAGAAAGTGAAGGGATCCACACAAAAGAGCACAACAATCACAAATACAAGTGGAAAAAATAAAATAGTAACACTTCCATTGGAGCAAAGGAACATAAATGCAAAAAACACATCTAAATTGCACACATTGGATTTAAAGAAGAACAACATAATAGGACCATTTAATACTAGAGATATACAATTTTGTACATAAAAACAACAACGATAATAAAAAAAATAAAAAATAAAAAATAAAAAAATTTCACCATCATTGCAACCACAAAAAGAACATTGAGACTTAACATATATTTTTTGTTTTCTTTACATCAAATAATTCCACTACAAAATTGAACTTGAAACACTCCATCAAAATTCAATAATGGAGTGGCCTCTTCCAAAACACAACCAGACCGATGACAGAAGCAGCACCAATTCAAATGAACAGGATAATGATCACAATACTTAATGCTTTCCAACCAATTTCTTTTTGTTCTCCTCCCGGACCCCCTCTGGTGCACATGTAACAATTATTTTACATGTGTTTTTGTTTAATCTAGCTCACGAATATGATCATCAATAAAAGAACGATGGAACCCATGTTTTCTATAAAATTTGTTTTGAAGATAGGAAAGAAAAGTTATAGCTCCAACAATATTGCATACTGTTCTGGAATAATAGATGACATCATTATTGTCCATATCTACATTGGAAAGACAAAAAAGCAAAAGAAAAATCAATAAAGTCATGCACAAATAAATAAACATACACACACATATATATATATGTATATACATAAAACATAACACCACATTTGTATTTATGTTAAAAATCTTAATGTTATAAACATAGTTACCGATCAAACAAGAAAGTGAACTAGAACCCGTTTTTTTGAGGTAGCAAAAAATCCCTCGATTTTGAAAAGTGGTGATTCCAGAATACACTTTTTTTAGCATATTCTTGGCACTTTAAATTTTCTTATCTATCAAGTATGAACATTTTTTTTCGATGTTAGTGATTTTCATGCTGATTTTGAAAATTGTTGATACAACATCAACACATTTTTTGAAAAGTTAGTGATTTCCATCTGATTTTGAAAAGTGTTGATGCAACATCAACACATTTTTTTAGAGGGCTTATATTTGACATTTTATTTTTTTTTATGTATCAAGTGTGAACATATTTTTTTCTTAGTGATTTTCATCGTGATTTTAAAAGGCGCTGATGAGCATCAATCATTTTTGTTTAGAAGGCTTAGTTTTTACACTTTAAATTTTTTAATAAATTAAATGTTGATCATTTGTGTTTAAATGTTGGTGATTTTCATGTTAATAATAATATAAATAATAAACCATGAAAAAAAAAAACAATATATAAAAAATGAAAAAAAAAAAAAACAATTAAATAAAAATTAAATAAAAATTAATGGAAAACAAAACAAAAATTTAAAAAATATCAAAGAATAAATTAAATAATGAAAAAATGAAAAAATAATAATATAAATAATAAACAAATAAACTTAAAAAAATTAAGAGATTATTTTGAAATAAAAATTAAAAAATAACATAAAAAATTAAAAAAAAAAATTAAAAAAAATAAAAAATTTAAATATAAAAAATTTAAAAAACAAAATTTTGAAAAAAAAAATAAAAACAAAATTAAGAAATAACATGAAAAATACAAAATAAAAAAATAATTATAAAAATTAAAACAAAAAAAAAAAAATAAAATAAAACAAAATCTAAGAAATAACTTAAAGAAATTAAAAAAAAAGAGAAAAAAATTATAAAAATATAAAATAAATAAAATTTGAAAAAAAAGAATAGTCTATATAAACAATGTTTTAATTTTAAACATTCTATATAACCCAACAAATAACAAAACTCAAAACTATGCCATACCAAAACTTTAAAAGTATTCTATTGCCAAACAACTTTTAAAAATACGAAAACATTTTGTTAATACATGTTTATATCATAATCATATTTAATTTTAATATGGCATGAGAATTGTGGGGATAATTAAAATGAAAATCGATGAGTGCCTGAATTTCATTACTCAGAAACCCTTTTACCCTAGCATTGAAGGAAAAGTTTAGCCATTGAGCTTATCAGTGTCCGCAGTGAGGCGCGACCACTCTTCGTCCCTCGTTTTGATGGTGAACCCACTAATGCTCCATAATAAAAAATTGAATCACCTGACAAGAACCAGGACACACAACTTTTCTCTGATCTGTGTTCAGGAGAAAGACTGGTGAGGTAGAATTCACACAGGTCACGGAGATAAAGGCTGGGGGGAAGAATACAAGGAGGTCTGTCACGGCTACAGAAGGTTTCATCTTGTAAGGGACCTGCAACAAGGAACCATGACAACAGAAAGGAAGACTATACTATAGCTCCGCCTCGCATGCACATGAATCTCTTCCAAGGAGGGACTTGGAACCAAGGTATGCCTGAAACCCCTCTCGAATTTTGCTCAGACATAAAAAGAATGACATAGTTTCTACACCTATATGGGTTTCTCTCCGTCTATTTCTCTATAAGCAGTGCTGTCAATTATTTAAGCCTTCTTCGTTTTGAATAACTAGTAGGGTTCATGCCTTCCTATATTGATGTTAAAAAAATTCTCCCTTCCAAAATTCCTGTGTACGAGGACACCATAGGCCACCATTTATGGTGCTGGTTATCAGACCTCTGCATCATATCTCGTCCATGCATAGGCTTTAGCTTCCATATCGGAAATATATGGTGCAACTGCAAGGGATGTACATGCTGTTGTATTTTTTTTTATTCTGTTATTGTGCAGAGTGCTCACTATTTACTGATTTCAAATTGCTATCTGCTGAGTGCCGATTATCAATTGTTTTCAAACTCAGACCAAGCTTTTTAAGTTTTTATTTCGGCTCCATTATAGTGTTCAAGTCATCGTTATAGATTACATGGCCGTCTCGAATCTATAGTATACTGTGAAAAATGTTTTGAGGAGAATTTTGAAAAACTTTCTTCATTAATTTTTCTTCTTGCTCCCACATTTTTTAGCTATCTCGGGGTTTTTCTTTTCTAGCACTCCATTGTATTGCATATCTGGTTATCTCTAGTTTCTCTATTCTGGCTGGGGCACTGGTTTTTCCACTGGCCGGACTAGTAGCCAAGGGGAAAAGGTTTCGGTATTTCTTGATGGGTGGATAGTACGGGTATTGAGGCCACCGTCCATATGGTCTGCTCTCCTCACATGTCAGGTCTCCCAAGAATTTCACGGCAAGAGCTAACCAGCGTGTCATAGGGTATTAAATGACTGGTTAGCTGCATTCCCTTTAACTTTATAACATTAAATGACTTGTTAGCTGCATTCCCTTTAACTTTATAACACACCTGCGCACATAACAAGATAAATGAAAAATAATGGGGTGTGTTATAAAGTTAAAGGGCATGCAGCTAACCAGTCATTTAATGCCCTATGGCAGGCTGGTTAGCTCTTGCCGAATTTCACTACCCAAAAGTCTCCAACCCACATCACTCGTACACATTCCCATACATTCTCTGAGTACATTCATTCCATATCATAAATTCTGGTTTGTAGAAGGTATAACCACATTTTCCCTCCGTTTCAGGGTTTGTACTTTGATGGCATTCCTTTATCCCCGTGTAATGCCGTGCCTTTAGGATCCTTAAATTTTCATGCTTATCTCCCCTCATAAAGTAGGTCATTGTCCTTTCTAAGGACATAAGTCCTCACTCTGGTTCTCTCACACCTGTCCTTTAACCTGAATCTAATCCTGTCATAAGATGACACCCTCCTTTTCTTACCCTTTCTGGCTGGCCTCGTGTCACCCTCCCCACGCATGTTTCACAATAGGATACTAAAATGGATTTTGAGTCTAATGTGTCTACCACCTCTGCTCTGGTCCGCGCCACTAAGGAGGTGGAAATCCTCCACATGGGGACACAATCACTCAATGACTCGCAAGCCATGTTAGGTGGAATAAATGTACTGGCCACATTCTATCTAGTCCAATCATCTTAGGGTGACAAACATGATTACATCGACGTAAACAAAGACAACGTACCATTAAAATAGCTTTGCCTCCATAAACCATTATTCTTGATAGTTCCACCCTTGCAAACCACATTATTAGTCTTCAGAAGTGAGCTTTAGTGGGCTGCTGGTATTTCTTGGACATGGAATATTCTGAAAAGTGGAATAGGCTAGGAATGAAGTGGAAATCCTTGCTTGGCTATCTACCAATGATAGTTAGGCTCATTAAAGGATGGTACAACTTCCACTTCCTCAGTCATGAGGATCTTGAGACTGTTAGATCCATTCTGTGGGTTCTTGGGAAGAGTTTCCTTGCCCTACATAATTGGTATATTAGTTATAATCCCCTACACAACACCCCCATTAACAAACTTATATGGGTTAAACTACCTGGACTACCAATCGAATTGTGGACTAAGGATGCCTTAACAGATATTGGGAACACCATAGGTAAATTTGTATATGTGGACCTGAAATGCCTTGGTGCAAAAGATAAAAGAGTTACATGGATTCTAATTGAGAATTTATACCATGGCGGTTTTCGTGATCATATCAACCTCCACTCGGAAGACATCAATCACCATTAGAGATTGGATTTTTTGGGGTGCCTTTCCGTTGTTCGTACCCGCTTCATCCAGGTGGTCGTCTACATGGAAGAAAAGTCTATAACAAAACAATGCTGGCCAACTCTACGAAGGAACAGCCAGGAAGAAAAGGTCAAAGGATGGTATCACACCACAAAGTGACACCTCCAGGTAATTCTCAGTGTACCTACCCTCAAATTCTTACATTTGTAGGCCCAAGGGGAATTGCAACTATTTCCATTCGATATTCACCATATCATTTTGGAAAGTCAACATCACCTTTTTCGGGTGCTTCAACTCACCCTACTTCCCCCTCTCCACCTGAACCTACCCACTGTTAGGAAATTCCCACCCCTTTACCATGTATTCATCCTTATAGTAATATTTCCTCAACTTCACATATTGCCTATATACCATCACCTAACCCCTCCCCTACACCATATTCTCATCAAATAAAAGGGAAAGAACCTTGCCCTTCTGTCACTCCTCCAAACTCTCCCACCACAACCTCTCCAAACTCGATTGGAAGTGACCTTGACTTTCTCATGGGAAAAAAAACCCTGGATCTGAAATCTCTCAGCATACATAAACCAAACGCACCCTCATCCCCACACATTAGCCCTACTTCGGCAGGAAACATCACTATCCGATGGAAGCAAAATTGGCGCAGTAGGCATTTCCACGAAAGAAACTCCAACATTTCTCATGCCTCTTCAATGGATTGCTTCCTCGTTGATGTTCCTATTTCTGATCTCTCCTCACATAGGACTCTTAAAGCATGCTAGCCCACTGAACCTTCTCCGTGACTCGTATAATATCCATAAACATCAGGGGGCTAGGAGCTGAACCCAAATACATAGCTCTCAAAGATCTATTCCACTCCTTATATCCAAACATCATCCTCATTTAGGAAATGATGCATAAGAACTCTGAAGCTATTTCATATTTTTAGAAAATGTTTTCGAGTTGGTACACCGCTACAACTGATTCTACTGGCCTCTTAGGGGGACTGGTAGCCTTATCGAATCCATCTTCGGTCTTGATTAAGGCCTCCAGATTCTTTGTTGGCATTCCGTTGGAAGCTAGTTTTCACGAAATTCCTAGAAAATTGATATACTCAATGTATATGCTCCTTATAAAGGTCGTTTTACTTAATGGAATCGGATCCTCTCATCTGAATAATGTAATTGGATTCCTTAATCATTGCAGGAGATCTAAAATGCACTTTATGTAGTGATGAACTATGGGGTTGCGGCAGGAAGATGGAGCCTCTAGCCGGCTCTCTCCAAAACGCCCTTCTTGCATATAATTTTGTAAACATCTGCCCTGCCAAAACTGCCCCCACATGGGATAATGGAAGATCAGGAAATTCATATCTGGTCAAAAGGCTGGATCGTTTCTTAGTCCATGAAAAGATGATTGAACGCTTGGGTTATTTTTTCCGAAATCATCAACAACCTCACATTTGATCACAGACCCATAACTCTACAATGGAGGAACGTTGGAATCTGTAAAGGCCTTCGCTTTAAATTCAACAGAACTTGGTTGGAAGACTCAAATTTCAACAAGGTTGTATAGGAAGCTTGGAGAAGACATTCTCATCTCGCAAATTCCTCCCCCTCTAAGAACCTCCTTGACAAACTGGAATCCCTTAGGAAGGAAGTAAATCCCTAGAAAATTTGGAAGGAAAAAGCTAATAGGAAAGACCTATAAGATATCCAGATGGAACTGGATAGGATAGTATTGGAGATGTCCTCTCAATGCCTCCCCTTAAAATTTTGCCTTCATATTCAAGCTCTGGAAATTAGGAAAAACAACTATTGTCTATTGAAGAAGCCACATGGAGATTAAAAAGTAGGGCAACCTAGTTCAACGAGGGAAATTGAAATAGAAAATTTTTCCACCGATATGCAAACCAACGACGTAACACAAATACAATCTACGAGATTAAGGACAAGGATGGGAAAACAATACAATCTCATGATGATATAAGTAATGTGGTTGTACAATATTTTAAAGGAACATTTAGTAGGAATGGAAATATAATGGGAGAGGATATCATCTGGGGTATAGAACCTTATCCTACAATGTTCAGAGATGAACGAAATGAAGAACTTTATAGAACTGTCTCTGAAGAAGAACTTCTGGAAGTGATGAAGTCCTTCAAAAGGATAAATGTTGATGCAGGAGCATTTAGCCCAAGGGAAATTATTGTAAATAGTAGACATAGGGGGTCATGCATTTGTGGAATTAGTTTCCTAAGTTCCAAGTCAGTTTAATATCTAGGCTTTTAAGTGTGATTTAATTAGATATTCTCAAAATTAATAAATAAAACTAGGGAGAGCTTTTAGGCATAAAAGGAATGGATGTGGATCATTAAGTGATAAGGAAGCTTTTCTATTTTAAAAGAGGGAAAGATGGAATAAAGCCTCAAGAGGCTTTTTGTCATATGAATGCATTACATGTAGAGCTTTAGAGCTTTTAGTTGAGTGATTTTAGGATTTTTTAGATCATGCTAAGTTTTATAAATTATGAAGCCTCAAAGGCATTGAAGATCAGAGAGAGTGAGATTGTGAGTGAGACTGTAGAGTAGGGAACAGAGGTTTTCCTGCTTGGGAGCCTTCCGGCAGTTTGTAAAGGGCCAACAATTCCGAGTATCTCACCAAGACTAAAGTTGTAAGTAATTGTGTTTCAGATTATATAAAATTGTTGATTGATCGCAATATGTATTCCTGCAAATTATATATATGTGATTGAGATATTGATCGTTGGAAAGATCGATCAAAGGAAGGGTGTAATTGTTGAAATTGTAAGATCTCTTTATGCGCCTAGCTGAAAATGGACATTAAGTGTTGAACAAATCTACGCATGAGCTTATTGTGTCAAGTGAAAGAAATTGTAATGGTTAAAATCTAACATGGCAATGTTAAATATCGTCCTGTTGTTTGATTGATACGCACTAGGGTCTCAAGCTTCGCAAATTCCTACATAATCCCCTGCAGTGTTCATATGATGAGAAAGGGGCGTGGAAAGCAACTTTAATCCATGGATAATAATCTCCCTCAAGTGCACGCGTGCTTTCTTTGAGTGTTAGACACAATATTTTCTGAAATCGCATAGGCGTCTAGTCTAAGAATTACATAGTTCGTCACGTCTAGCAAAGTCCGTATGACTTCTGTTTCAAAGATACTCTTGCGGAATTCAAGCTTTCGCACAGCTGATCTAAGGTCAAAAGCGTAGTGGAGAGATTGGTCTTTTCTGGACGCTGAATAACATATCAGTTCATTTGAAATTGATTCTCAGAATTTTATCTTGGAAACTTTCCATATATCAGGCGCGTAAGCTTTCAAATGCCGCCTTACAGAGTTATGTGAATAACTCTGTTTACGCAGAGAACTCACTTTAATTCCTTGGCAGAACACTGTTCTGGATTGAAACATTATTAATTTGAGTTCATGCGGGGGTGATCGGAGTCGCTGAGAACGATATGTGACTATCGCATCAAGGAAAAGGGATTTTAATTTACACAGCAAGAGTTCGAATAGAACGAACAACCCCTCAGTTCATTGATGGTAACAGTTTGAAGGACCTCCAGTACATTGCAAACACAACTCAATCGGGGTTGTTGACCAAACAAATGTAAATGCAGTTTTACAGAATGACATTACTATCTCTGTCAACAAAACAATTCGAAAGGAGCTGTCAAATTAGAAGGATCACATACAAGAAGTATCATGTTGTTTGAATAGGCCTGTGCCGAAGGTTTGACTGATGATAGGAATATTTTCTCAAGGGCATATCACTTTGGCGCAAAGAGTCAACTAATAAAAAAACATTAACACCAGTGATAGTTAGCAATTGAAGATCCTGGTTTTTCCACGGTAGACCCTGCATCAGGTGGTATCAGAGCGGGAATGCTTTGTTAAATAAGTTTGTTTTTTGAATGAGTACAGTTAAGAACTGAAGTGTGTCTTTAATGTGTGATGAATGATTTAATATGCAGCATACACAATTGCAAGTGAACAAGATTGCAGAAGTGGAAAGAAGACAAGATCATGGAAGATCTTATGAGGTGAGATTATTTTTCTGATTTGAAATTTGTAAATGATATTTATGGTTGCAGAGAAGATGATGGCAGTGAACCTGGCATTCAGCTGAAGGCTGAATAAGGAGGAAAATTGCAGTGTCCTGAAGAAGAAAAGTGAGTTGAAGAGATAGCCTAGAGAGAGCAGAGGAGTTCTCAAGAGGTTCCAGAGGCAGTGAACTAGTACTTACCAAAAGACTCAGTGAGGAGAGCTTGGTGAGGTAAGTGGCAGCAAGAGAGATTGTTGTTGTAGAGGCTAGTACAACTCATGGTAAGTGAGAAACTCATGACGAAGCGTTCTGCCAGAGGGAGAGGGACTTTCAGAGGAAAAGGAAGTCAAGGTGGTAGAGGAAGACCTACAGCACCTAAAGAAGGAGCTAGTCGTAGCTCAACCCAGCATCCAACCACAGGAGGTGATGAAAGAGGTAGAAGGAGTTTTTCTAAAGGAAAAGGAGGCATAGGAAGAAGAGGTTCAGAGAAATGTCACAGAGATGAGATGACTATAGAAGTTCGAGAAAGAGAGATTGCAGTAATAAAGGTACAATTGCAGGTACTAGAACAATGGCTACAAGAGAACGAAAATCAGAAAGGAAAATGGATCTTTCCACTAAAGGGAGAGAGAGTGATTCGGTGACAATTGCAGAGGAGGTTGAGGCAAATTGTGGTTGCCTTGTTGAAAAAGGGACTTAGAGTTCTTGAGCCAGAGAGGGAATTTGAAGATTCCACATGGAGATTTGATCAAAGGAAAATGTTGGAGGAAGCAGTCAAGACTAAAAAGTTTTGCAGTTTTAAACCTGTTGAGTTGTGTATGTTTGCAGGTGCAGAGGAGGTTTCCATTGGTGAAATAGAGGAGAATATCATTGATGATTTCTTGAGTTATTGGGTAAATCCATATCAGCTGGATAATGTAAAACCGTGTATTTTTGTAGCTCACAATTGTGATGTGATTACAGGTTTTATTGAGGAGGATGTGCAATCTTGTGAAACTATTACAACACAAGAGGAAGTTCTTGCGGATGTTAAAGGAGAATCAGTCTGAAGCGCAGATAAGGGAAGTAACAATTGATATTGTTGAACATTTTGTGCAAACTAAAAGTTTATGTATGAATGCAGGTGATGATGATATGCTTAAGCGATGCTACAAAGAAATGGCATTGTTAGAATATTTGTTGGAGAATCCAGAGTATGACAGGGAGGTTGCAGAAGAAAGAGTTCAATGCAGTGAACAAGAGGAAAAAGACATCATGGAAGCAGATGATATGAGAGAAAGACTGGTTGACAGTCTTGGGAGTTATTCAGAAGATTCTTTGGGAAGTTTGGATCAGCATACTGATGTGCTGATAGTGGAGGAGAATTCAGAACAGCATACTGAAATGCTGGCAGAGGGAAGTAAGCCACTGATGCCTTATATTTTTTATTCTAACAATTGTTTTGTGAGTACAGGTCTTAATGGAGATGCTGGAGGAAATATGTTAGACAAAGAAATTGAACTAATGAGGCGGATGATGATGAAAGAATCTCGGACAAGACCAGTAGCAGTGAAACAAAGGAGAAGCAGCAAAAGGAAGACATCAGAAGATTGCAAGAGCACAGCCAGTAGAGCGATGCAACATAAAGTGTGGAAACAAGGAGAAAGGCAGCGAGCAATAGCACATGATGACTTGCAGAACAAAGTGTTTGATCCAAGAAAACCAAGACTAGAAGACACATGATCAGGAGATCATGAATATTTTCTACCTTGGGAGTCTAATGCAGGAGCATTCAGCCCAAGGGAAATTATTGTGAATAGTAACATAGGGGGTCATGCATTTGTGGAATTAGTTTCCTAAGTTCCAAGTGAGTTTAATATCTAGGCTTTTAAGTGTGATTTAATTAGATATTCTCAAAATAAATAAATAAAACTAGGGAGAGCTTTTAGGCATAAAAGGAATGGATGTGGATGATTAAGTGATAAGGAAGCTTTTCTATTTTAAAACATGGAAAGATGGAATAAAGCCTCAAGAGGTTTTTTTTCATATGAATGCATTACATGTAGAGCTTTAGAGCTTTTAGTTGAGTGAATTTAGGATTTTTTAGATCATGCTAAGTTTTATAAATTATGAAGCCTCAAAGGCATTGAAGATCAGAGAGAGTGAGATTGTGAGTGAGAGTGTAGAGTAGGGAATAGAGGTTTTCCTGCTTGGGAGCCTTTGGGTTGTTTGAAAAGCGCCATCAATTCCGAATATCCGGCCAAGACTAAAGTTGTAAGTAATTGTGTTTCAGATTATATAAAATTTTTGATTGATTGCAATATGTATTACTGTAAATTATATATATGTGATTGAGATATTGATCGTTGGAAAGATTGATCAAAGGAAGGGTGTAATTGTTGAAATTGTAAGATCTCTTTATGCACCTAGATGAAAATGGTCATTAAGTGTTGAACAAATCTACACATGAGCTTATTGTGTCAAGTGAAAGAAATTGTAATGGTTAAAATCTAACATGGCAATGTTAAATATCGGCCTGTTGTTTGATTGATACGCACCGCGGTCTCAGGCTCCGCAAATTCCTACATAATCCCCTGCAGTCTTCATATGATGAGATAAGGGTGTGAAAAGCAACTTTACTCCACGGATAATAATCTCCCTCAAGTGCATGTGTGCTTTCTTTGAGTGTTAGACACAATATTTCTAGAAATCGCATAGGCGTCCAGTCTAAGAATTACATAATTTATCACGTCTAGCAAAGTCCGTATGACTTCTGTTTCAAAGATACTCTCATGGAATTCAAGCTTTCGCAGAGCCGATCTAAGGTCAAAAGCGTAGTGGAGAGATTGGTCTTTTCTGGATGCTGAATAGCGTATCGGTTCATTTGAAATTGATTCTCAGAATTCTATCTTGGAAACTTTCCATATATCAAGCGCGTAAGCTTTCAAATGCCGTCTTACAGAGTTCTGTGAATAACTCTATTTACGCAAAGAAATCATGTTAATTCCTTGGCGGAACACTGTTATGGATTGAAACATTATTAATTTGAGTTCATGCGGGAGTGATCAGAGTCGCTGAGAATGATATGCGACTGTCGCATCAAGGCAGAGGGATTTTAATTTACGCAGCAAGAGTTTGAATAGAACGAGCAACCCCTCAGTTCACTGATGGTAACAGTTTGAAGGACCTCCAGTACATCGAAAACACAATTCAATCGGGGTTGTTGACAAAACAAATGTAAATACAGTTTTACAGAATGACATTACTATCTCTGCCAACAAAACAATTCGAAAGGAGCCGTCAAATTAGAAGGATCACATACAAGAAGTATCATGCTGTTTGAATAGGCCCGTGCTAAAGGTTTGATTGATGATAGGAATATTTGCTCAAGGGCATATCACTTTGGCGCAAAGAGTCGACTGATAAAGAAACATTAACACCAGTGATAGTTAGCAACTGAAGATCCTAGTTTTTGCAGGGTAGACCTGCATCAAATGTTTAGGTCCAGATGGATGGACGATTGAATTCTTCCTCCACATTTTTTATCTTTCAAAGAAGGACCTTCTGAGTATGGTTGAGGAATCCAGAACTATGGGTAGAATCCATCAATATATATCATCAACTTACATTGCCCTTATCCCAAAGAAAAAAAATGCCAACTCCTTTCCGGATTTTAGGCCGATTTTCCTCTGCAATTCCATCTACAAAATCATATCAAAGGTTATTGCTAGCAGAATGAAGAATACTCTTTCGTACTTCATCTCATAGGAACAACATGGGTTCCTAAAAGACAGACTTATTCATGATGCCATTGCAAAGACTCAGGAAAGTCTGCATTCCATCCATACAAATAATCTTGATGCAACCATCTTTCAAATTGATCTAAAGAAGGCATATGACTACCTGGATTGGGGCTTTCTAAGATGTGTTCTCACCAAAATTGGTCTCAATCCCAGTTGCATAAACTAGATAATGGCATGTGTGGAAACGGTAAATTTTTCCATCCTCATTAATGGAAACCCAACCAACTTCTTTCGAGCTTCTAGAGGACTGAGGCAGGGATGCTCCCTATCCCTGCTATTATTCACCCTAACAATGGATTATTTAAGCGTGCATATTAAAAGAGTTGTTTTAGAAGGACATTTTTGGCCTCTAATGATAAGCAAAAACAAAAGCATATCACACGAGGAGGATTATATAATATCAAAACTACTCCCATTCAAGAGGGAATGAAGTATACCAGATTTCACTTAAAACCTGCTTGCTACACTAGAGAAGATTGGAAATGGATCATCAATTGATACTATAAAATAATTTCTGGATGGGAGTGTAAATATCTATGATGGGAGGGAGAGATAAACTTTCCCAAGCATTTTTAGCACAGTCAACTGTATATTGCGCTCACTATTTTTATATACCAATAAGAATTATCAAGGAGCTAAACCGTTTGACAACAAATTTCATTTGTGGAGGTTCTCATGAGAAGAAGAAATATCATCTAGCCAAATTCACCAAAATTACTCTTCTAAAACAATTGGGAGGATGGGGTATTATGGATCTTCGAAAATTTGGAGGTGATTTATTGTGTAAATCCTTATGGAGGGGCTTATTTGGGGAAGGAAACTGGAGTAAGACCATAAAAAAAAGTATCTAGCAAATAAAAACATCTATTTCTAGTACAGGAAACGTACCATTGGCATCAAATAGGGCTTTGTGGTTTGGAGAAGTTTCTGCAAAATAAAGTCCTTCTTCTTACAACATCTCACATGGAACTTTCAGAACGATAACAGAATTTTAATCAGAGTGGATCCAATCCTTCGAGTTGGGGAGGGATGATCTATTCCTCAAGAAATCCAAAATACTCTACATAGTGCAAGTATCTTTGTACGGGGCCAAGTCATTGCAGGTTGGTAGGGTCCTATATCGATCTGGAAAGAAGCACACAATATGGGCCTACATGGCCAAGCGTCACTACAATGGAATAAGATCTTGGCAAACATAAAAAAAAATATAGGTATGTGTTGTACGGAGGCCCATGATTATCTCACCTAGAAAGGAAAGATGAGGTCTGACAGTATAAGTGTAGCTAATACTTATTTATCCTTATCTAGCATAACACCTCTCCAAACGGGTTGGCAATTCCTCACTGCTTTATGGAAAACAGTAATTGCGAGCAAAATTACAATCTTCTCCTTGCTAGTTTTTCACAACAAAAACCTTAGCTGGGAGAATCTACGAAAGAGGCAGTGGCATGGGCTAGGCATATGCTCTGTTTGCAAAGCTGAATATGAAAAAAATGATCACATCTTCCTACAATGCAAGCTCACAACATAGGTATGGAAAAACTTATCAAAGTTTCTTGGTTTCAGTTTTATAATGCATTCTTCCATCAAGGACTAGTTGGAATGGTGGAGTACACAAAAACCTTCCTAGAGACCCATTCCTTTAATCTGTTTATGGACAATTTGGAAATGTAGGAACAATTTCTTGTTCCAAAATAAGAGAGAGGAGTTTCAACAAATCGCCCACAAAATTATTTCAAATTACAGTGCCTTTCTACCCCAATCTATACAGCCATGTCGAAATCCTCGTGGGCACAATCACACATTACTAGAGTTTCCATTGGGATTTTTTGGTGGCACGACACAAAAAGGTATATGTGCTTGTGGCTTTTGGATATCCCTAAATGATCAACTAAAATACAGTCTTTACTAGAATTGAGGTCATGGCACCAATAACAAAGCGGAAGCAATGGCTCTTTGGGGCCTACAATGGTTCAACAACTCTTTAAGCATTCTGGTCTTACACATACATGGAGACTCCAAGATTATAATTGATCATGTTTAAGGGAAGGTACCAATTAACAACCCTCCTCAATTTGGATGGATGAAGAGAATCGAGGTCTTCTGGCAAATTCAAAATGGATACTCTATTCAGCATATAGATAGATCCAAAAACAAGCAAGCTGATAGATTATCAAAAAAAGGTTTGCTTCAAGAACTTGGCAAATGGAATATGGATATTTTCTGGGAAAACAACGCCTATATCATGGAGGAACTTTTTCTCCCACGTACATAGACTATATCTCCACATTACTGAGCACTCGCTTTGTACCTATTGATATATAACTTCTACCTGGCCAGTAGGCAAAATACAGTGTTCTCTGCGAGGTGGGATTTCCCTCCTTCGTACATGGTGTTTTACATTTTCAACAGGTTTTTTTAGTGTATCAGTGTGGGTTGTACTGGAATTTTCTCAAATGAAGGTTCCAGTGTATTTTTCTTCTATTGTAGGGATATGTTGTATGTGGTTTCTGCTTTATCAACATGACATTTTTCTGTCTATGTAATTGGCATTTATTTCTGCTGGAATAACTGCATTTTTTGTAAATTCTCCTATGATATTAATATATATTTTTCTTTTTTTGTACTGAAAAATATTCTATATAACTCAAACGCATTTTATCACAAAAAATTTCATCAAAACATAAACAACAACGATCGAAATACTTCAACGAAAAGACAAAGTGAAGGTATGTGCATAGATTTGTTAAAGAGACTTGTTCCAGTTTTTCATTTAAAAGTTGGTTGGGTGAAAAATTACATCACATTGTTTTATTTAACCTATATACATTACAATTTTTTATTTACTAATGTAAGCCCAATACCCCATCCAGTAGCCAAGGGGCTGCAGGCAGATTCTCGGAATTGGACTGCAGTGTCTTGCCTGTTGGTTGAGGCCCGGGTGGACAAGGAGGAGAGGGAGGAGAGGGTCGAGGGGTGAGGGAGGAGGTAGGGGTGATGGAAGGGTGGGTTAAGGTGGGGGAGGGGGAAGGGA
>APFE031722272.1:14658-99283 GCA_000404065.3 Pinus taeda
ATTTTTTAGTCCACCCCAACTTGATACTTAACCCTTTATTTAATGTAACCCTCCATTATTAACACTTGTCTCACATTGAGGACACATGAAATCTTTTGATATGAATGAGATATCTCAAAATTGGTGTGGGTGAAGTTAGTGATTTGATGGAGGGGTGTGTAGATGTTACCCAGCCAAGTAATCATTAGATTAAACATATATTTGAAATTTAGCATGACAGTTGGAGTGAGTCACTACTATTTCATCAGGAGGAAGAAGAGAGTGTAGTCACCACACATTTTTAGGGGAAAATAAAGTATGTGTGTTAAGATTTTAGAGTTGATTGTAGAATTTTCTATTAATTAGGGTAATTTAATTAGATATCAAAAATAAATAATCCTAAGAGTTAATCAATTAAACCATCTATAAAGAGCATATTTCCAATGGAGAGACCATAGATCAAAAGTTAAAATTCAATCAAATTTCTCAAGATTACCAACCACTTTGTAACTGACAATTAAACTTCTCTCCATTCATATATTTTAAAAAGGGAAACAAATACCACAACATTATTATTTAGAGAAAAACAAAAAACTAAAACTTTAAAAATGTCAAAAAAATAATAATATTACTGAGATTTAAACAATTATACTAAACAATATTACTAGGATTTAGACAATTAAATGAAATAAATTTATATTAAACAATAATATTCATGATTTGAAGTTAAAATCTTTTCATTTTTTCTATTCATGATTTGAAATTGAAATATTTTAATTTTTTCCCTCTAACGAACTGTGGATGAATTCTTAATATTTTTGGATTCACCCCTTAGGTTTGGGACCTTTCATTTAACCTAAATGAGAGAGGTAAGGATACCTAAGTGACACTCAGTGGCTTGCATGGTAGTTTCCCCTCCATCGTCACCTATGGGACTGAACATTTCCTTTAACAAGAGTTTAAGCAACAATACATAGCTTAATGAATGTTTTTATTGTTTGTAATTGATTTTTCATTCCTTAATTCATCTGCCATCAATCAATTGTTTTAATGATTTTTGTTGACGTAAACTTGTTTTTCTATGTTTTTTATTTTTAGATGTATGTCTTCTCATAGAATTTTACTAATTTTATATTATTTTTATCAAGCAGGTTTTATTTTGGTTCCTAAATTGATTATGGAATATTAACTGAGATGTCAAATATCAACTGTGTGAAGAAAAAATTACATCAAAAAGATGTATTATCATACTTTCAAAGGACTCAATCCAAAGATACACATTCTCTTCATGCTTCAAAGTCATTTGAACAACCTATCATTGAAGGAGATGTCAACTCTTGTGAGAATGTGTCTAATATCAAAATAGGAGATGAGAATATAGGTTCCCCTAGTGATCAAAGTGATATAAATGCATTTTCACTAGAAATTCACAATGAATATGTTGAAGATTTTTTCTTGGGAATGGATAAAACACATTCATGGAAAATAAAAAAAGACTAATGGGATAAGGGAGAAACTTCCAAAAACATTGGGTCTCAATATTTTCATATATTGAAAAAGTACCTCCAAAAACTAAGAATGAGAGTTCATGAGAAGTTAGATGCAATGCATGTAGTTGGAAAACTGGAATGAAGTGAAATTTCAAAATAAATTAGATACAATAGAGAAGCATGCAGGAAAGGTGTATGAGAAGAAAATTGTAAATGGTGAGGATAAATGCATTATTATATGGAAATATTCTAAGGAATGCCAACATGTTTAATTTGAAGATTAATACAAGAAATATTTAATAAAGAAGGGAAATATTGAGGCTAGTGGAGGAACCATTAAATCTATATTTGGAAAGACAATGGAAAGAAATTTGTTATCCAAGATGACACAATTGAGCACTACATTTCACATCTTATGTAAAGTTCGTCCAATGAAAAACTATCCACATTACATGCAATACTTATCTTTTCTTAATGTATCAAATTTTCCATCCTCACAATGGTTTATAACAAGCGGTTGGATCTAGGAAAGATATCTAGCTCAAGTAGAAAAGGATGATTTAAAATAGAAGATTTCAAATGCTAGGCATTTGTCAATTTCACTGGATGAGGTTACTGCTATTGATAATATTTCATGGATCTATATGAGTATCTATATGGCTAATTACCATATTAGGCATTCACATATACTTGGTATTCATAAAATGAGGGAGAATTCTATAGTTGAAAATATTTATGAACTTGTTATTAATAGTTTGAAGGAAATTGGTGGTATGGATAATTTAATGCTTGTAAAATAAATGGTATGTGTTGGAGCAGATGGAGCATCAGTAATGCAAGGAAAGCGTTATGTAACCAGCTCACAAAATAGAAGAAAAGATAGATCAATGAATTCAAAATCAGCCTCTTCGAGGGGGAAACCTCCTTTACATTACACAAATGAACAATTCTTGGATGAATCAAATGACAAAACCTCCTTTCTATATATGTGAGTCTAAGGGGTCACAATATAATCAAAGCCGACATAAAAATAATAATATAAGGGCACAACAATAACAATAGTGGGCTTCTATGGGGCACACTAATAACAATATGGGGACAATAGGGGCACAACAATAACAATAAGGGCTACAATGACAATAGTAATGGGGGATTCACTAGTATTATAGGGACCTAACATGCCCCTCTCCTTAAATAAAGTGTTGTCCTCAACGCTTGAGTAGCTCTAGATGCTTCTGTAAAATTCGCATCCTCCCATGTGGAATCTTCAGTGGGTAAGTTCTTCCACTTGATGAGATACTCTGAAATTGATTGATTTCATAACTGTCGAGTTCTTGTTTTTGTGATCTCTTCAGGTTCAAATATGATTTTTCCTTCCTCATCAAGTTATGGAAATATTTTTTGAACTGGTAGCTTGTCACCTATAACCTTCTTTAAGCATGAAACATGGAAAATTGGGTGCACTCGGGAAGTTGCAAGAAGCTCCAATTTGTATGCCATTGCACCAATATTTCGCAAGACCTTGTACTGACCATCATACTTTGGTGAAAATTTATTATCCTTCTTAGCTTGCTTGAGGGACATTTGTTTATATGGTTGTAGTCGTAGGAATACCCAATCACCTACATCAAAACTTCTTTCGCTGCGATGTTGATCTGCTTGTTGTTTCACTCTATTCTGTGCCAAAGTGAGGTTATCCTTGAAGAGTTGGAGAATTTGTTGTTGATGCTTGATGTGATCTTCCACTACTTGAACCTTAGAATTTTCTCTTAAATATGATGTGATGGACGGTGGATGATATCCATAAAGTGCCATAAATGGGGTCATTTTTTTTGCAGTATGGAAGGAAGTGTTATACCACCATTCAGCTAGAGGCAACCATTTGACTCATTGTGCCTGTTTATCAGATACAAAGCAACAAAGATACCATTCCAAACATTTTTTTACTATCTTAGTTTTCGCATTAGATTAGGGATGATAAGATGAGCTACGAGCTAATTGAGTACCAAGACAAGAAAATAATTCTGTCAAAAAATTTCTAGTGAAAATGGGATCTCTGTCGCTTACAATAATATTTGGGTTTCCATGTAGCTTTTGAATTTTTTCCATAAATGCAGTAAAAACTGTAATGGATTTAAATGGATGAGATAATGCACAAAAGTTTGCATACTTGGTAAGTCTGTCAACTACCACCATGAAGACACTCTTTCCTTCGGACTTGGGTAAACCTATAATAAAATCCATTGAAAACTCCTGCCAACATTGGCTTGGAATGGATACCGGTTATAATAGATCTGGGGTCTTAATTGTTTCAACTTTATTTTTTGGCAAACCAAACATTCCGCCACAAACTTTTGAATATGTGATTTAAGGCCATCCCAAAAAATTTCCTTCTTAACCCTGTGGTAAGTTTTTAAAAATCCCGAGTGCCCTCCTAAGGGATAGGTGTGAAATTCCATAAGAATCTTTTGTTTGAGTTGGGAATTCTTACATAGGTATAAGCGATCTTTGTACCATAACGAGTCATTTTTCTAGCTAAATGTATAAGATGTTCTGGGATCTTGTTGTAACATTTTAATGAGTGCCCACACTTCTTCATCATTCTTCCATTCATCTCTTGCTTCATTTATCCAATCTGGTTGGATAATAGAAATGGCACAAATAAATGCTTCCACATCCTCATCCTTTCTTGAGAGTTCATCTGCCACAACATTTTGCTTCCCTTTTTTGTAGATGATTTCAAAAGCATAACCCAACATCTTTGCGACCATTTTTGCTTCTCTTCTGAAGATAATCTTTGTTCTAAAAAGTATTTAAGACTATCATGATCTGTTTTTACCTTGAAGTGTCTTCCCATTAAGCAGGGTTGCCATTTCTTAAGTGCATGTAGTATTGCCAACATTTCCTTCTCATAAATAGCTTTGTGTAAACACTTTCCTTTGATTGGATGACTTTCGAAAGTAATGGGTCTTTATTCTTGCATTAAAACAACACCAATTCCATTTCTTGAGGCATCACATTCCACAATAAAGATTTTTGTGAAGTCTGGCGTAGCTAAGACCGGTGCTTGGCACATTGCCTCTTTAAGATGTTCAAAGGCCTTCGTTGTTTCTGGAGTCCATAAAAATGCATATTTATTCAATAATGTTGTTAGAGGTGTTACTATTCTCCCATAATACTTAACAAACTTGTGATAATGTCTTGTCAACCCGATAAATCCTTGCATACACTTTATGGATGTGGGGATTTTCCATTCCTTAATGGCTTTAATTTTGCTAAGGTCTACCTTAACACCTTCATGAGATACAATATGACCCATATATTCCACCTCTTGTACTCCAAAAAACATTTGTATCTTTTTGCAGATAATTATTTATCCTCCAATAGTTTGAGCACCCTGTCAACATGTTGAACATGATCCTTCCAAGACTTGTTGTAGATTAGTATATCATCAAAAAAATACTCACACAAATTTTCTAAGGAAGGTTTTGAAAATGGAATTCATCAAACCTTGAAATTTAGAAGGTGCAATGGTAAGGAAAAAAGGCATGAATAGAAATTCATAATGACCCTCATGAGTTCTAAATGTTGTTTTCATAATTTCTTCAGTCTTCATTATGATTTGATGATATACTAAATGAAGATCCAACTTGGTGAAGTAAATTGATCCATGCAATTCATCCAATAATTCATCAATGATACGAATGAGAAATTTATCTTTAATAGTGAGCTTGTTGAGCTCCCTATAATTCAGGCACATGCGCCATGATCCATCCTTCTTGTGCACCAATACTACAGGAGCAGAGAAATAACTTTGACTAGGTTGAATTATACCAACCTTTAACATTTTTGCAACCATACGTTCAATTTCACTCTTATGGGCATAGGGATATCTGTAAGGGCTAATATTTGGAGGAACACTTCCTGGAATCAAATGAATAGCATGATCATGATCATGAATAGGTAGGAGGCCTTTGGGAGTCTCAAATACATTGGAATGATTGTCCAAGACGTTTTGGAGATCTAGAGAAATAGATGATTTCGATGTGGGAACCTCTAGCGAACCTAATTGTGCAATTACACCTCATTGTTCTTTCTTTAAAAGCTTCGTCATTCCATTAGAGATGATTATATTTCCTGGTTTCCCTACGGTGCCCCTTAATTCAACTTCCTTTCCTTCCGAAACAAATTTCATGAAAAATTCTTGAAAATTAAAAGCTATTGTACCCAAGGATTATAGCCATTGGACTCTTAGTACAACATCAACACCGCCCATTGGAATGGAAAGCATTGGCCTATTCAATACATATTTTCCCATGGATAACTTAATATTATGGCACTTTCTAGAGAAATTTATGGTTCCTCCACTCACAACCATTACTTGAAACTCTGGCGCTGGATATAGGAAGAAATTCAATTCCTTGGTTATCCTACAATGAATAAAATTATGGGTACTTCCCGAATCAATCAACAATATTCATTTTTTCTTCTTGATATGTCCTTCTATCTTGATAGTTTGAGGAGTGGTAATTACGACCAATGCATTACAAGATATGATCAGATTCATCTCTTCTTTCTCTAGGGTTTGTTCCTGGTGTAATCCTCTTCTTTTGACGTTTCTTGTTCCTTTTCTTCCACCTATTCACAATCTATGTAGAATAATTTCTTCACAACACACTTATGACCTTTAGTGTATTTTCTATCACAACTATAACAAAGCCCTTTTGCTCTTTTTTCTTCCAATTGTTGTGGTGTCAACCTTGTAGGTTGTGGAAGGCTAGGGATAATAACACTTCCATATTTATAGTTGTGAGTGGTAGGCTTCCTTGTTGTCATAATTTTCCTTTCATTTTTCTTGCCAACTTGAGTGCCTTCTCCAATGAATCAAGTTCCCAAAGGCGAACCTCATGTCGGGTGTTATCCTTTAAAGTCCCTATGAACACATCAATCCTATGCTCCTCTAGGATATATATTACCCTTATATTCAATTTTTGAAAGTCCTCAATGTGCTCCATCATTGAACCCTTTTGTTTGAGATTTATAAATTGGCTAAAAAAGGTGTTGCTTTTTGTATCCTCATAATGTGCTATCATTTCTTCCGTAAAAATTGCCCAAGTGACAATTTGTTTACGAGGGGAAAGCCATCGATACCATACAAAATGATTTGGTTCCAAATATAAAGTTGCAATGCGTACCTTTTGTGTGTTTTGCACATTATAGAGATCGAAATATTGCTCTAACTGTAGTATCCATGTTACAAGATCCTTGCCATCAAACTTCCTCATATCGATATTTGGAAGATGGTGGTTCTTCAATCCAACATTAGAGTCTATGAAATCATGATTAACATTTCTTTTTTTCTCATCTTAAGTTTCCTTTACTACCCTTTCGCCATTAGTAAGCATTTCTTGTAGCAGCTTTGTGAAACCTGTCTTCAAATCTTCCATGTTGCCTTTAAGCTTTTCTTCTATACCATCCATATTAGCTTCCATGTCATTCATCTTAGCCTCCATGCCTCTATTTAAACCATCCATCTTAGCTTCCATGCCTTTCTTTAAACCATCCATATTAGCTTCCATGCCATCCATCTTAGCTTCCATGCATTTCTTTAAACCATCCATCTTAGCTTTTGTTACTTTTTGTGAGAGTGAATTTTGTTGCACTTGGTCTCGTAATTTTGATATATCATGTTGCATTTCTTCCTCTTGTTTATGAGTCATGCTAGAGCTTCTAGGTTTTTTACTAGGTGTTTCCATTTTCTTTCTTCGGGGCATCAATTAATGATAATAATGCTTCACTATGCCCTTTGAATTCCTTCAAACTATTTTTTTAACCAAACTTATGCAAAATTTTAGAAAAACTACACACCTTTTTTCACTTTGTAGGAGCTCGATATTGAATCTGTTGTATCTCTATAATTTCAGATCGCCAAGGTATGAAATTGCGTCCTGCGGTAGCCCTCTGAGTCCTATTTGCAAACCAGCAAGTCTGATCAAGATTGGATTCTCCAAGTAAGAGTTATGCCAAATATCCCACACTGAACTGATTATAGACTGGTTCAGTAGAGCGAACTTGTACAAAGTTCCACGTGTCAGTGTTTCGACCTTAGGACATGAAACTAATACACAAAAGAACTATAGGCCACCTGCTTGAGATATAATTTGGGAGCCTGCAAAAACCCTAACTTCCTTGGATCCTATCTCTGAAAATATAGTGATAAAGCTCTAAAATTGAGATCCAAGGTTCATCGGGATTTTGGCTCAAATGGGGTTTAATTTCAGCTTCTGAAACATCATAGAAAAAAAGTTATAGCGAAAATTCCACGATGACTTATTTAGAGTAGCAAAACCATAGAATCTGAAGCTCTGATACCAAATGTTATGTAACCAGCTCACAAAATATAAGAAAATATAGATCAACGACTTCAAAATCAGTGTTTTCGAGGGGGAAACCTCCTTTACATTACACAAATGAACAATTCTTGGATGATTCAAATGAAAAAACCTCCTTTCTATATATAGGAGTCTAAGGGGTCACAATATAATCAAAGCTGACATAACAATAATAATATAAGGGCACAAAAATATCAATAGTGGGCTTCTATGGGGCACAATAATAACAATATAGGGACAAAAGGGGCACAAAAATAACAATAAGGGCTACAATGACAATAGTAATGAGGGAATCACTAGTATTATAAGGACCTAACAGAAAGAGAAATGACCTTTTTCTTAGATTGCAACTATTAGCTTCACTGTATATGCTAGGTATTCATTGTAAGGCTCATAGGATGAATCGTGCATTTAAAATAGTAAGTAAGTTTCCATTGATTTCAAAAGTTGAATATCTTTTACGAGAATCTTATGCATACTTTTGTCGTAGTCCGAAACTTTTTTTTGAGTTTCAAAAATTTGCAGACGATGTTACAAACGAAAATAAGCTATTAAAAGATGTTGATACACATTAAATCTCATTGAATGGACCAACTCAAAGACTATGTAGTGAGTACCAATCATTGGTAGGGGCGATGTATGAACACCACTTTAGTGTAGACAAAGCACAAGATCTTCTCCTTCGATTAACTGACATAGAGACATTATTAACATTGAATGGAATTCTTCCTATGCTAGATGAAATGAACATTCTTGTGACAATGTCACAAATTCACATAATGTATATTGCAGAGTACACAAATGCAATAAAATTAGCATGTATTTCGTTGGATAACTTGTATACGATGCCATAGTATTTTACAGGTCCATGATTTTCAAATTGGAATACAATAATTAATATATGTATTTTTTAAAGCTTGAAGAAAAAGTGACATTATGTATTGCGGTGCATGGATATATGATTCCCTTTCATTATATTGATAATACATGATAGTTCACTAAAGAGTTCCCCATGTCAAGAGACATATTCAATAATGTTGTCATTTTAGTAAGACACAACTTGATAAAAATTTCACAATCACTAGAGGTAAGAGGACGATTTCCTCGAGATGAATTGCTAAAGGCCATGTCTGTGGTGTATCCTTAATATTGGAATGATCGACAGTGTCAAAACACTTTAAAATATGACTTCATGGCTAAATTAAAAACTTGGGTGCAACATTTTTTCCACAAGGTGCAAATACATGGGGAACATATTCAAGGTATTTTGGGTTCATCAAATTGTTTCAACAAGCTACACACTTTGCTGAAACAATGTAGAAACGATTTCATGTTTTGGAGAATCCTCTAGAATGTGGTGCGATAAAAAGATTATGGACTATTTTAGGTGCTTTCCAATACTTAGAAGAAAATATATCAAAATATTTCAAATTGTGTTAAACCATGATTTTGGGATCAATGGAGGATGACAGGATGTTTAGTGCACTATCATTTTTGAAGTCAAAGTTGAGGAACAAGCTTGCTAAACATATGGACATATATTTAAGATTATATGCAACAAAGTATGACATTAGCAATTTTCCATATGAAAGGGCACTAGCTCTTGGGTGATCAGATTGTGATAGAACAAGTGAAAAAATATAAAAAACTTCTCTAATGAAATTTATATGGAACCTAATAATTTAGAGGCTTAGAATTATAGTTCATCTGGAAAAGATTGTGTTCAGAATGAAGAAAATGAGGACCAAATTGAGAATTGGGAAATTGATATACCATAAGATTTTATCTAGTCCAATAGATATGAAGGCCCAAGGGATACTTATTTTTGTATACACGTTCCATAAGTAGTGTGAGAAACATTGAATGTAATAGTACAAATGACATGATTCCTTTTATTTGATTAAATTTATTGTTCCTCTATTTTTGGTGCAAGTTATAAATTATTTATCAAAACAACATTACTAATAGTATATGCCAATTTGACATTACATTTGAGCTAAGAACATGTTCTATAATTTGTATTATTTATTGTAACATTGAAGTTCCTTGTTGCAAATTATTTTAATATTTATGTCTTGATAGTTAACTATTACTTTATCCCTTTCTTGTTCGTGAAAAAAAAATGAAGCGAGAATTTGATGGGGTGATGATTTGTCTTTTCACATACATAGTGTCCTTGTATTAAAGGATAAACAAGTACTTTAAAAAGGATTTTACTAAGCAATAATGAGCTCATTTAAATTAGATGAGGTTTTTTTTTGTAGCTCTAATATCTTGGTCACTATTAATGATGTGCTTGTTTGTTGCATTTGGATCATTTTTCCAAATTTGAAATTTTTGGGTTTATTTTGGTTAAATATTATGATCTCATAAATGCTTCTAGTTTTCATGTTATGTTTAATTGAACCTTTTCTAAAGACATGATTTGTTTCATCTTATTTTATTTATTTAAGGGTTTCAATTAAAGTTAAAGATTTGTTGAGTAAAAATGCCTTTTGTTTGTTTTTCTTCATGTTTATTTGAGAATGATATGATATTAGGATTAATATATGACTTCAATTATTATCTAGGCATTCAATGCGTTTTCCATAATAATTATTATTTTCTTTGGATATTTGATTATTCAAGGAAATATTTTAGTTATTTATTTATTTATTTATATCTCCTTTCACTTTGTGGTGTCACTAAAGAATCTTAACCTCTTAGAATGTACTATGTTTATTTTATTTTTTATTTGAAAATGCTTATTGTTTGTTAAAAAAGGAAAATGAGCCCCGATTAGTTAAGAAAACAAAAAAATGGTTTATGCGCCAGGATCCTATGCGTTCATAATAGGAGACCTATTATCATGAGATTGAAATTCATCTAATGCAACCATACTTTAATAACAATACAAAAAAGCATCACATGTAATTAGTTAAGATGATAGATTGTTTAATGCACTACCATTCTTGAAATAAAAAATCCCTTGATGATGATTTTTTTTGTGATATATATTCTCCAACTAATGAACATGAAGAGACTATTATTTATATTTGTGTTATAATTTTTCACTTAGCAATTGTAGTTTTTTAATGAGTTTGTGTTATTACCTTTTTTCTCATAATGTAGGAAATTAAGTTTCAATGCATATTTATCTTCCATTCATTCTTATTTTTCATTTTGTGCGATTTCAAATAATTCTTTACCAGCTCAACATTATTAGACTTGTCAACTGTAGAATATAGTGAAACAACAACTACAATAGTTATGATTCAAAAAGTAGGTGAAAAACCTACATATGATGAGGAAGCACCATATTTTAAAGTTGTTGGTTTATTTGAACCTGAGGAATTGGAGAAGTATTTACCTTTCAGAAAAGCGATGTATAAGCAAACAAAATAATTTGATGTAAATATTCATGACTTTGATGTAGCTATTCATAGACCTTATTTTCATGTGAAGCATATACAATATGAATTACATAGAATATGACTGAGTTATCTAGATGTGTTAAGACCAAGTTTGAGCAAACAAATTTCTTTAGTTCAACATCACACACCTTTGGGGGTGCCTTTCCAACTTGTTTCCCCTTGGGATGTGATAAGGCCTTCATGATCAAACATGATAAAAACATGCATAAATACTTGCAATAGTGTATAATAAGAACCTATAGCAACATTACCCTTGATTTTTCTTTTCCCAAACATGGAAAATTATTATATAATAGTTTAACTAAATATTTTCTTTTTATTATATCTATGTCTATAAATTATCAAGGAACATCCAATATTTTATAATGTTTTCTAATTTTTTAGAAGATTAGCCAAGAATTTGCAGTACTTTATAACCTAGTGAAAAATTCTCAAGATTTAACAAATTTTATAATTTAGTGAAAGATTCGCCAAAAATTATATATGTAATTATATTAATGAAATAGGTTATACATTTTTCTAAATACTATGGGATTCACCATTTATTCATATAAAATTGGGGGGGGAAGGGAGGGTTCCTAAAATTTTCCCTGATGATAAGAGTAACTAAGTAACAATACTAAAGATACCAAAAAAAATATTGTCTTAAAAATATAAGTAGTAACGTAGTAATAAGTACTATTTTATTTTATTTATTATTTATTTCCGAGGAAAGAAATCAACCTCCCTCTCAACCAAAGGATTAGAGTGAGGTTGTTGGTATCAATTCATTCCACATACATACTCACTTAAGAGTTCACAAGGATCAAAGCTAATAGCACAATATTCATAGGCAGGAAGCCATTGCAACAATAATTATCATACCATTATAGCTCATCATGTCATTGGCAAAGATTTGAACCTATGAAGAAGATAGTAGCCATTCTACCCGAGATAACCCCAACTGACAATGTAGCAATATCTATAATATATATATATATATATATTATATATATACTATATATCGAGGAGAAAAATTCGTAATTTCCATTAATTTCAGAAAATTACATATTGTAGATGCTAAACGCATATGCAGAAGTGTGGGCAAAGCCACTTACAATAACAATACTTCAAGAGAAGTATTCCAGAAAAGCCCGAAAATCGGGCAGCAAGTATGAGTATGAAATCCTCAAACCAGTCTGCAAAAAGCAGAATTGTAGAGGACACCCATACCCAACACAACAATAACAACAAAATAAAGCAAAAAAGCGCCTGAGGAGAGAAAAATATACAGAAAAACAGCCGCCCAAACCAAGAAGGAGAGGCACAAAATGAGGAAAGAGTAGCCAGGGTAGCCACTCCTCCCCCGCCCCCTCAAACTCTCCACCTGAACCAGAGACTGTATACTGCCCCAAGCTTCCTCAATTGCCTGTAGCAACCCCAACAAAATACAGTCATGTTGAAGCGGCCCGAAACCGTGCAGAGAATAACACCTCCACACCCCAGTTCCCTCAACGCTTCAACAAACCGCAAAGGAAGGCCAGTGAGCCACCAAAAAAGGCACCATATGCCACAAAAAAGGAGCCCATCAGGTATCCACCCGACTAGAGGCTAATCAGGGGGCAGAGGCGGCTAGGGCAGCCACCTCACCCCCATGAAGAGTAAAAACTGAAGACCAAAAAAAGTACCCCGCTCCAGTCGTAGCTTAGAGCAAAAAAAAAAAAAAAAACGCCAAAAGACCAGCTCCTTGATGACTACCAAGCAAAGTCTCACGGAATGAACAAGCAGAGGGCCGCCGAACCCCTCAAAGCACAGACACTTGTCTCAGCCGCGCAATCACTAAGCAAAAATTCCCTGGAACACTTCCGTTCAGAGCCCAAGACGAGCGGACAGAAACGCAGAAACGAAACTGAGGACAAAGGATACGGGACAGCAGGAGGAAAAGGGGCCGAAGAGGCAGTGCCGCCTCAGGCTGTGCAGGACCGATAAAACAAATGGGATCGATCAAACCTTGATCAGACCTCCAGCAACACCGAAGGTGACGAAGCTTCAAACAATGGTGACTTAGAAGGGCCACCAGATACAGGGGCAACCCAACCTCCTCACCCCGACGACAGCAGCAGGAGCGGAAACCCTATCCGCACGCGTAGCACCCTGTTACCACTTCCAAAGTGTGGGATTGAACACCTAGGCTAATGCTCTTTCCAATAAATCCTTCTTGAATACATTCTTATGTAGACTTGGAGACATTTTTCTAGCAGACTTGAAGACTCCTTTCAAAACAAACTTTGGATCAAAATCTTGAAGAATCCTTTGAATAATTTGGCGCAGACTATTGAAGAATTTTGAGTAGCTCCTTTTTATCCTATATATATATATATAACTATTAATACTATAACATTATTAACAAAGAAGTAATAATAGTAAAGAAACAATAGAAATACAAATATATAATAGTATTAAAGTACTTCTCACTAGAAAATAATTAATGCTATAGTTTTATAAATAAAAGTTTACGTTAAGGTAGGATGAACTAGTAAAGGTAAAGATAAGGGAGGTAGATGAAAAAATAAAGGGAACAAAGGGAAACATGATAATAAAGGAACAAGGAAAATAAGATGTCACCCACACTTGATTGTTAAATAATGGAAGTCAACTTTTTCTCATCCCCAAACCAACGTATTTGTTCATATTATTAGGGTTCTTCATAATTTCTAAAGATTCTCTTAAGCATCCCTTGTAGCAATGATTTTCTTGAGTAGGGATTTGACTATCTCCAGATATACAAGATGCTTTGTTTGATAGATACAGAGGTTGAGGATCAAACTCTTTCATTTTTAATATCAACCCCATGTTATTTCATCCCAATTTTGAAAGATATTCCCATTTCTCCAATATTGCATAGAAAACTGGAGTAAGGAATTTGGTAGATGCATTTTTTTAGTGGCTATCAATACTATCCTTCACTAATTTCATTCTTTGTCTCATTGATATTAAGAGTTTGGATGGGGTTTTGATACCCTTCCTTATCAATACTTTGGAAATCCTATTAGTCGCTCCTTGAATGTAAGGGAGGTAGGCCTTTTTGACATCATTGTTGGGTTGATTAGTATTGTGGGATTGTGTCTTCACTCCTATCTTATTAAAATCATTCTTTATATCTTTGTTCTTATAACCATTAGTTTTGAAGACTTTTGTTAGGTCTCTTTTTTCTTGTTCCAATTTCTAATTGTCATATAGTCTTAATTATCTTGTCACTAGTTCTCAAAACTCCAGCCTTATGCAAAAGGTGGTAACGAGAGAGAGAATGGAAGGATCTTTTGCTATGAATTTTCTTTTTGAAAACCTGATTCTCAAATGTCCCATCCTTTCTTCTGGTCACAAGGTGTCTAGGAAAGGAATGCTCTTTTTTTCCTTAAGTTCCATAGTAAATTATATTTCATCTGAGATTCCATTGAGGTAAGCCAAAAAAAAAAAATTAAGTTCTTCGTTTCCATTTGTCCACTTCACATTGGTATCATCAACACACCTTTTTAGTGTGTTGGCTTAAGGGGCTAGGAATCAAGGGATTTTACTCTGAAATTTTCCATGAACAAGTTTTCTACAATGGGGGAAAGGGGGATCCCATTACCACCCCACTAATCTACTTATAATACTCTCCTTAGAAGCTGAAAAACGTAGAACAAAGACATACTTTTCCTAGTTTTTCAAGATCAGAATTTGTAACTTCCCTAACAACTTGTATAACTTCCTTAAGAGTTGGATCACTTCAAAGCTAGTGATTAAGTCTTCCAGTTCCACTCTTTTTTCCTTAATGAGGTTAATGAAATGGAAATAGTATTTCACATATAAGTTAGTGTTGACTATGGGGGTCAAGGTTTTGGTAATGTGTTTTCCTAGGTCATAGGTAGGAGAGCCAATGGTGTTAATGATTGGTCTGATATGAATTCCTAGATTCTATATTTTTGGGAAGTTGCAAATTGAGGAAAACTAAACCACCATGCAATATCCTTATGAAGAATGAGAAACTAACACTTAAAAATTCAAGAAACCATGAGAACATTGTTTTATTAAAAAATGACAAAGGAGGAGCTAATGTAGTTATGAACAAAACATATTACTTAGAAAATGTACGTGCACCTCAACAGTAGTGTGCTGAGCTAAAAAAATATCACAAGTAGCCCGATTTGAAAGGTAATTAAAGAAGTTAAGAAGGTCATAAATGAATCCAACCTTCATGAATTTTTGAAGAAAATATTGGGGCTTAGATTAGAGATTACCTCGAGGATTTATGGAATCCACAAAATACATAAGCAAAGGGTTCCTTTGAGACCAATTGTTAGCACCATTATCTCTTCTACTTATGATCTAGAAAAATAAAATTCCAATATATTGGATCGCCTGGTCGATAACATTGATACATATGTGAAATACACTTGCCATTTCATTAACCTCAATAAGGAAGGAGGAGTAGAATCGAAATACTTGATCATTAGCTCTTATGTGGTCTAACTCTTCACTAAAATCCCTCTTTCGGAAGCTATACAAGTTGGAAGAGAAGTTAAATATCCTAATACTTCCCAACTAGCAAAGTATGTCTTCATTCTACATTGTTAAACTTCCAAGGAAATTACTATGAGGAGATAAGTGGGGTGGCAATGGGAACCTTGCTTTACCTTGTTGTAGCAAACCTATTCATCAAAAAATTTAAAATAAAATCCCTTGATTCCTCACCCCTTAATCCAACATGCAGGAACAGGTTTAATGACGATACCAATGTGAAGTGGACATATGTAGAAGAAGAGCTTAATATTTTTTCAGCTTACCTCAACAGAATCTCAAATGACATCTGGTTTACTATGGAACTTGACGAAAATAATAACATTTCTTTCCTAGATGTATTGTTGATCCCAAGGAAAGATGAGATCTTTGACATTAGGTTTTTAGAAATAATATTATAAAACCCACATACAAAGCTACTTATATGCTATCTCTCATCACTACTATTAGAAGGTTCAAGCTTTTAAAACACTAGCCACAATAGCATTAAAAATATTTGAGAATGAGCACCTAGAATAAGAAAAAAACACATACTAGAAGTCTCCAAAACTATTGGCTACAAGAGAAAATATATAAGGGTGAATGCATGAAGATGAGTTACAATTTTGGGCCGAATGTTGCGATGAAATTTCAAATTTTTTCTCTTTTATCGAACCGAAGCCTTCAAAATTCATATAAGCATTATGAATTTTGATTCAGAGTAAAGAGACAATTTGTAGAGAATTATGTTATTGTCATAATGATATTTTTTTGCAAAAAAATTTAATATCGTATAATCTGTCAATTTTCCATTAAATGAAATGCTTGTCCTTGCAAATTTTAGCACCATCTTAAGAGGTATGCGTGTGTTCACGTAGCATAAATTGGTATAAATGTGTAATATATAATATAATATATAATATATATATATATATATATATATAATATATATATATATATATATATATATATAAATATATATATATATATACATATATATATATATATATATATATTATTTATTATATAGATAGGAGTATATAACATATATCTATATAGAGAGAGATTGAGAGATGAGAGAGAGTAGTATGAGATAGAGAGAGAGAGAGAGCTAAGTTTTTCTAATATATATATAAATATATATTATATATATTTAATGCAAAATTATATTCTTTAATTATTTTTTCGAAGCTGACGAAAGTAAATTTTCAAATTCATTTCGCAGACAGTTAGGTTCATGTAATATTTTTTTCCAACTATTTAAAATAAAATTGATTTTTTTTAATAATATTATATTTTTTATGAAACTTATAATTTAATTATTTTTTTAAGTCCGGCAAAGTAATATTTCAAATTTCACTTTTGCAAACACTTGGTGTTACGATAATATTTTTTTTCAAATTGTTTAAATAATAATTGAAAAACCAAAGATACCTTTTTAAAGAGGACTTACAAATGAAGATAGTGATATTTTTTGAAATTTTTTAGTTGTGTATATTTCATATTTTTGATTTTTTATTCAGCCCCTTTGAAACCGTCCAAAAAAATTTCAAGCATTATCTTTAAAAGAAATTATATGAAAAATATCATATGAATTTGAAAGTGTCAAACTCATATGCCATTGGATAGAGGATTTTTTCACTAATCCAACATGATCAAATCCACCACTTAAGGATAAATTTTTCACTAAATCCGCCAGGGTATAAAATGGTGTTGAAGAGAAATTTGCATAAGGGGAGCTAGAACTCTATTTTTTAGGCCCTTGGCAACTCGACCAAGCTCTTAAACTTCTCGATTGAGCGCTCAAGATAAAATTTCAAATAACTCGATCGCGAGTTTAAGAAACCCTCGATCAAGCCCTTAATGTGGTTAAATAGTCTAAATCTAGCTTTGAGGCTCGATCTAGCCTATAACTCAATCTAGCTTTCAGGCTAGATCTAGCCCATAGCTCGATCGAGCCAGTTTTTTTTAATTTCATGCCTAGTTTGTATTGGGGGGAAATTTCAAAAACATGGCTTGAATGAGCCACTAGCTCGATCGAGCTCTTAGATAACCTTGGGTTACACATGAGCTAAATTAGGAGTTTGTTTTAATGATCGATCAAGTTACCTTTAAGCCCTCAAACAACTTGATTTGAGAGCTCAAAGATTGCTTGATCTAACACTTAAAATGGCTCGATCGAGATATTATTTTTCACCCAAAACATGCCCTTTCTTTTCAAAAAGTGTAACCCAACTTCATGCATAGACCCATAAAGAAGGATTTTGATAAGACAAGAGGAAAGACACAATCCCACAATACTAATCCACCCAACAATGATGTCAAAAGGGCCTACCTCCCTTATGTTTAAGGAGCGACTGATAAGGTTGTCATATTGTGAGAAGGAAGGGTATCAAAATCTCCTTCAAACCATTAAAAACAATGAGATATAATGATATCAATGAAGGACATAATTGATATCCATCAACAAAAAGGAATCTATAAAATCCATTACTTCTGTGGTCTATGCTATATTGGAGAAACAAGAAGATCTTTCAAAATCAGGATGAAAGAACATGGGCTAATATAAAAAATGAAAGAGCTTTCTCCTTAGCCCTTTCGAATCATTCTGTCAAAACAAAAGATCATATATGCCTGGAAGGCACTAAAATTCTTACTGAACAAACTCATTACTACGAATGGTGCCTAAGAGAATCCTTACAAATTATGAAAAATCCTAATAGCATGAATAAAGACGGTGGTTTAGAGATGAGTAGAAATTGGCTTCCATTATTTAAGAATCAAGTGTGACTGACATATTCCTTTCCTTGTTCCTTTCTTATATTGTTTCCGTTTGTTTCCTTTCTCTTTTTCTTCTCCTCCCTTGTTTATGCCTTTATTAATTTATCCTCTCTTTTTTACTTTAACTTAATCTATTATTTATAATAATATTGTATATTAAAATAATATAAGTAATGGATATCTTTGTGACCAATTAGAAATCAATACTTACATATATCATATATGAATATATGTTTATTTATTTGTTTTCTATTAATATTTATTTTTTTGTTAATAACATTATAGTATTAATAGTAATATATACAATAATACTATGATATTATTACTAGCATTTATATTATTAATATTTGTATTTATTCTTATAATCTTTTAATGCTTATTACACATTATTACTTATATTTCTAATATTTTGAGCTTACTATTAATATATTATTATATTAGTATTATTATAATATTAATAGTATTTATAATAATAGGTTATTAAGTATAATAAATATCTCACTCATATCTAATAATATTAATATTATAGTATTTAATTTTGTTTAAACATTAATAATATAATTTTATTATATTTATTAGACTTTTTAATAATAATATTATTTTTATTATTGGATTATAATTATTAATTTCTTTTACTATTTTAAATTAAATTTTATTATTTATTTATTAGGTTAATAGACTTCATCTTCCTTCCTTTTCCCTGTGATCTATATTTATAAATACAAATATTTGCTTTTTAATTTCTTCACTTCATCTAATTGAGAATTTGAAACATCGACTTTTTTTTAAAGATAAACGCAATAGCAAATTCTCCACCCAACAAAATTCAAAATTTATAATACACAAATTTACATTTTCAATGGGCACCATTACTACATTTATAACCTATACAAAGTAACTACACTTACAATATACATTGGAAATGAAAGTTACTTTGATTCCATATGTGTATCATACTTCTTCCAAACATTAATTCCATGAGAGACTTTGTTGTAATAAAGGTCACAGTTAACGATAATGCTTCCATTCCTTTTTAATGTACAATTCTCTTCAAATAAATCTCACACTAATATGAAATATTATTTTTATCAATATAGTTTTTCCATATAATTAAAACCATAATACAAATTAACATCCTCAAAAGAAGCAAACTTATATGTATCATTAACAAATCTCGAAACACTTAATTCTCATAGCCATTAATGAAGTCAACAAGAAATTCATCGCATATTAATGAACACTATCACACATACATCATCATAATTAAAAATAAATTATTATGTCCACAACCCCCAACGTAGAGGGTTTAGTTATAACTAATTATAATCTATTTCCTCTTTCAACCAACTTGAGAGGTCAAACATAAACACACATTTCACCAATATCACACATCGTAAGATGTCAAACATAAACACACACATTTCATCAATATAGAAGAATATTTTTTAAATGCAATTTTTTAGAGTTTTTGATAGATTTATAGTTGGAATCTGATGAAAATAATTGTAGTCAAATCTTGATTTATGTTGTTTAAACTAGTTTTTTAACTACATATATAAATTCAACACCTTTAAAAACTTTTAAAACATTTTGTAAAATTCACTTATCATACTTGTGATTTCAATGAATCCCTATCAAATTTTAGACAAAAAAAATAAAAATAAATAAATTTAATTTTCTAAAAAATTACATTTATAAAAAAATAATTACATTATTATTTCCACACACCCAACTTAGCTTGTTTAGTTAAAACTAAATATGATCTATTTCTTCATTCAACCAACAATTTGAGATGTCAATTATAAACCCATATAGACTATCATTTATTTCACGAGTTGAATGTGATAAATATCCTCAAGTGGAATGATATAAGATATATGGATCATCACATAAATAATAATAATTATAATATATTCATCCTTATATAAATGGCCATGTTATGCATTTTCACAATGCATGATATGTACACATCACATAAATGCCATACTATTCAGCAATATTCTATAATTGCTACCAACATTAAATGGTTTTTCAAAAATATCCATGTCATCAGGTGAACTATCACAATACATATGACCCTTGGCATAATTACATATCATTAAAATAAACCACCACATAACATCATTTGTGTAGATTATCATCAGCACATATGGTTGAAATAAATGCCACATAATATATTAAATACACTCATCATGATGGTTCTCTATAATCAAAGCATGTCTATAAGATAAAAGCGTTACTAAGTGTAGCCATTCCCGCATTAAACTCTATGTGTGAATTTGCATAATAAGATTATTTAATACTTTTTGATGCGTGGAGGACGCAGAGTTCCTCTATTTATGTGTAAATTTCATGTGTTGAATAAGAGAAGTGCATGTTATTAGAGAATTAGGGTATAATTATCGAATGACTTTTAATACTTCTCAAGATACACAAGTTAGATATTTTATCTCGTGGTTAATATAACAAAGCAATCATTTCTGTAAATGGAGCAAATATGATATAGGTGTCAAATGATTGGTTTGTGGCACTAATAAAGTTAGTGATCCAAAGATATTTAATTTACATGCTAACCACATTAAGTAATTATTCATATGTTGGGTGTTTTATTTACTTCTCATAACTAACTGTTTATGTGTCATGCATTGTGGCTATTATCTTATCATATTTAAATTGTATGTTGTTGTAATTGGTATTTTATTTTTGAGACTATTTGTTATTTAGCTTGACCTTGTAATATTCATTTTAGCAATAGCGGCATTCTCTTTGGCCATTTTCATGGTTGTGATAATAGTTTTGCTTACTATTCTTTGATGAAATATAGTTTTTTAATATTGCATTTGACACATATGAATAAATAATAGTTTTCTAAGTATTTTGAATCAATATTGCCATTTTGTTTAGTTTTTTTTGTGTATATATATATTGTAGATATTTTTTACAATAAAGATTTTGATCAATGCTTTTATAAATAAATGTATATGTAATTGTTTGTTTTTTTTGTTTTTTTGCTTTTTAGTATCCATTTCAAAGTCTTGGTTCTTTGAGATTCTATAGCTAATGTTTAATGTTCTAATTGAAAGGTAGTAAGAGGGTTAGGTTCTTCATTGAGATTTTAAGCCATGCTATCTCAATCTATCAAGAAAAGTTATCCATACATGCATCATAGTAATGTAGAAAGGTGGCAAGAGATGCATGTACTTAGTTGAGATATTAGGCCATACCATCTCCACCTATCAAGGAAGGTTCTTCAATCCAAATATCTACACTAATCTAGTTATCTAAGCTATTAAACCTAAGCTTCAAATGTTATATTCTTAGTGGATTTGCTTAGATTATTTATACTTGTACTTGCTAGGATGTTAATGGTGCAACTAAAACTAATTCTCAATCTCATTTTAAGTTTCATACTATTTACTATAACTGATGCTTCTAATTATTGTTGCCATAAAAAATCTTGATATTCATAAATAGGGTAGATAGATAATACAAAGAAATGAAATTTTATGGTGGATCGTTTTCTTTTAGAATGCTCAACAATCCCAAACAAAGAATTTTAGTCAAGCCTCTTGTGAATGAAAAGTATAAGGTTGACCATTTAGTAACCTCTAATGCAAACTGTCAATGTCATGATTGTGTTTAAGGAAATTTGGAATTCCCAAGGCTACTTACAAGACCTAAAATGTTGCTATTATAGCTACGGTGGAAAAATATCTCCCACTATAAGGTTACTATTAAATAGTATACACACAATATATAATAGTTCACAGAAATTTTGCTAGTAAAATGATTACAAATTTGAACTTAAAATTAATAAGCTAATATTGAGATATTTTATAGCTTCTCACCATGTTTCTTATAAATGCTTGCTTTAATCTTTCCTCATCTTCTGGGAAAGTTAATTTTATAACCCTTAAAAATGTCCAAAAATACAACAAATTGAGTTTCACATCTCACAAAACATTGCTTGCCTGTGTTTTATCAAACTCAATGTTATTTTAATCACAACACAGAACATTATCACATCAAAAATGACTTTACTCATGAAACAATATGTATCACACCAGTAATGAATTTACTCATGACACATCACACTTCCCTATGTTTTCTCTTTCCCATCGTATTGTTAAGAAAATTTCATGCATGTGACATATCACATAGAACAAAAGTTTAACAAGTTGTGATGTATCAATTTTTTTTTCTTGCGATACACATGTTCTAGAGACATATCACTCCAAAAATTATTTGAAATGCAAAACACAATGCTCCAAAGACATGTCACATCCAAATTTTTAATTGCGATACACAAGATTTTTGGGGAAAAGCCATGTCACACTTTAAAAAACTTTTGGTGCAATATACATAAGGGGTGTAGAAAGACTCGTTTCATGATATAGTTGCAACCAAAAAATTATTTCATGTGATATACTCCAAAATTGGGTGGGCTTCCTAAAGAACTTTATGAAATATTTGCCTTTTTATCAAAAAATTATGGAGAGAGCTTTGCCTTAGATTCAGTATCACAACAAAAATGACTTTACTTTCAACGTAACATGTATTGCACCAAAAATGATCTTACTCGCAATACAATACATATGCATGAAAACAAATTTTATTCATGACATGTCACACCATGAAAAAATTTTACTCTCTTACAATATATCTCACTTCCTAAAACTTTCTTTCATTGTGGCATATTGTGTCGCTCCAAAGTTTCTTTCCGCATGATACATTTCCCAAAATTTTTCCTCTATCGATGTATCACAAAAAAATAACATTAACACATGTGACATATCTCATGGAAACACTGTAGGGGCATGATGTGTTACACCAAAAAAAACATTTTTTTTGTGATACACATGTTCCAAAGACATTTCTCGCCCAAAATTGTTTTAAGTGTGATATAATGCTCCAAAGACATGTCATAACAAAAATTGTTTTGAGTGTGATACATAATGTTAAAAAAAAAGAAAAGAAAAAATAAAGCATGTTGCACACTAAATAATGTTTCATGCTATGCACATGAAGGGTGACATATTTCATAAGCTATCCACTCAAAACATCATTTTATGTGATACTATCCAAAAGCATACCACATAAAAAGTTAAGAGAGGTGAAACATAGTGGTTTTTTGAGGCAAGATCATAGCATGGTTTTTCTTAGGATTATTCGAAATAGGTGCTTTCCATGGCCATATTTAAACCATCTGATATGTTTATGTAGAGAAAAAGAGACATAGACATATCCACAATTGCATTTCCTATCTTACAAAGGCTCATAATCATATATATAATTACCTTGACATCCCCTTACTTCCTCGATATTATGTAATAAATTGTTTCTTTGAAACTTATGTTGTTTGGAAGAAGGAAATAAAATATGTAGTTTATATGGTTTAAGTCTTAATAAAAAATCTTTGGAACTCATAATCTTATGTAGCATCTCTTATCTTTTGCATTGTAAGACTTATCTTCTAGCTATTGCTAGAAGTTTTCAATTTTGATTATAAGTTAGATTGTTGTATTTTTTTTCTAAGCAATGAAGTGACTTTTCCTTCATTCTTCAATCATCTCTCTTTGTAGAAGGTATTTTGTGTTTTGCAATCTGGTCCTTGGGTGTTTTTTCACACTTACATGCTATCATATGTTTGACTAGATGCTCCTTCTCATTTATTTTGAGAGATGTTGTAAGCTGGGATTAGATTACTTCTAATCTAGGTAGGAGGCCACATTTTTTTTTGTAGATCTAGTTTTTTGATGAGGTTTCTTTGTGATCCTATGGTTTGATCTAAAGTTATAATAGGCCCCAATTTCTCCAAATATCTTAGATCATTGCATTTTGAATAAGTCGGTCATGATACACTTTTAATTTATGTCATATTATATAGTATCATGAAGGTGGATGACAATGTTGAGATAGGCATCAAACATTCATTTTCAAAATCTAAATCAAATGGCAGTTATTTATAGATTTTGTTGCTCAATCATTTGAGGAAGAAAATATAAGCAAGGGTTTTTCTACTACAGTGAACCAAGGTGAGGTTATCATTTTTTGAAAATTTTCCACATAATTATCATCCCCCCAAGAGTTTAGTGGGATATATATCTTTTTTAATATTTGGTATACAATTTATTTGTAATGATATTTTTTTGGGAGGAAATTTTCAAAATTCTTTAAAAAAAACTTTGAAATTGTTGGTAACAATATTTGATTGTGGTAAACATTTTTTTTTTCTTTTTGTTGAGAGAAAAATATTAAGGCAATTATATGTTTTTGCTATATAGAGGCCACTAGGCAATTTTTGAATTGACTTGGAAAAAATATTCAATAAACTGTCATTGTTACAAGTAACCAAGTTTGTTTAAATATGGCGAAGTCAATGATCATAGAGATCCTTATTCCCTGTAATTATCATATTTGAAAAAATTAAAATGAAAAACATTTTGCAATAAAGAGTACCATGGAAAATGTCAAAATATAATTAATGTGTTTTTACAATGAAAGTTTAAAAAATTTCTTATTGAAATAAGAAAGATAAAGCCATGGGTTTGATAGGGTTGTATGTGTCAAATAACCTATTGTTCAATATGGAAAAATGTACGAAGAATGTTGGGATAAGTTGACCTCTCTATTTGGAAAAGTCAATGAATTTCACGCTTTATAATTGGAAGCAACATTATCAACTTTGGTATCTAAAGAGCACACCACTATTGAGGAATACGTTGCAAAATTCAAGCTTTTGGTCGCTCAATTTAAACAATATGGAAAGGAGAAAACATAACGATAATGAATTTTTTTGATCTTAATAAAGCTAAAGGGTCCTTTTTAGGTTTTTTAATCTATAATTTATTTAAAAATGGATTCCCTTAGAGATTCATTCAAAATTCCCATCGTTGATACATTTTGTGATAATCTCACATGAAAACAATCTAAGTTTAAGTAGCTAGATGTTCTCTCTCTTTGAATTAGGTTCTTGTAGCTCATACCTCCAAAGGTCAGCGAAAATCCTAGTCCCAATAGAAGTAAAATTCTATTCAAGCCCATGAGAATCCCTCCAAGTGTCAACAAAAAACTTAGTATCTGCCTCCATCTTCCAAGACCGATGGATATTCCTCCAAGGAAAAGAAAAAGAAGGAGAAGAAGAAGAAGAAGAAAACATATGAAACATGTTCATTTTGTGGAAAATTTGGGCATACTGAAGAAAAATGTTGGGAAAATTTGCAAGTATTTGATGATGCCATGAAGAAGCACAATATTTCAACATGTAAATAGCATGATTTATCTAATCAAGCTCTAGGAAGATCTATAGATCACTAGATATCTTATTCAGGAGCATCACATCATATGACTCCTCATCAATATTTGATTCCTTCTACATCCATAGTAGCATTTCAAATATTCTAGTTGAAGAATCTACTTATCTTGAAGTCTTTGGGTCAGGTACTTTGTAGTTGACCAATGGGTGCATTAACAATGTACTCCTCCCTGGGACCTCTGCAAATTTATTATCTTGTTTAAAAGTTTAACTGTGTAATATTTTGATTTTGTCCAATATTTTGGGTGGACTCACCACTAATGATGGGTGGTGATTCCACCCAAAATGTTTGAAAAAATCAAAATATTACATAATTCAACTTAAAAAAAAAGAGACAACCAACATGATGACTAGTTGTGGAAACATACACACTCAAAATTTATTATCCATTTATTAGATTTTTCCTTTTGGTGATGGGAAAATAATTGATTTTTCTCCAAATCGTGTTGTTGTTTGAGAACTACATGATCCAACAATTGTTGTTGTTATTGGTCAGGTTGATCATGCCTCCAAATTATATAATTTTTTAAGCTTTCAACCTTCATCAACTTCTTATTTCATAACTCATTATGATTCTTTGAATATGACTTGGCATCAAATATTCGGCCAACTATATTATAGATATTTTCAACAGATGATCACTCAAAATTTTGTTTATGGTCTTCAAAATTTTTCTTGTACTCATGGGGTGTGTGTAGGTTGTTCTCTTGGAAAACAACACTAAGCTCCCTTTCCTAGAGGGAAATATTTAAGGGAAACTACACTATACCTCTTGAGATGGTGCATTGATTGTCATTTCCAACTCTTTCTTTTTCAATGCCAAGTATGCACTAGAATTTATTGATGATTTCTCACAACACTCTTGGGTGTACTTCCTAAAGTACAAGAGCGAAGTATTTGCAACATTGAATACATTTAAAGCTTTTGTTGATAAAAAATCATCATGATCCATCAATAATCTACACTTTGATGATTGTGGGGGGGGGGGGGGGGGGAGATATATCAATAAGGAATTTCAAGATTTATGTAGAGAACAAGGAATTCTACATCAACACTTTTTTCCCTAGAATCCTCAACAAAATGGTGTTGCTGAAAGGAAGAATTGAACACTCAAGGAGATTACATGATTCCGTCTAAGAACATGCACTTTCCTTTTGGGCCAAAGTATTTAATTGTGCCAGTTATATTAAAAATAGGATGCTTCATAAGGAAGTTCAACATATGCCTCCAGTTTAAGCTTGAAGACATGAGAAGCCTAATGTCTCTTCTTTTAGGGTATTTGGCAGTACCTCTTGGGCATTGATTCCAGATAAAAAGTACAAAATCATGGAAAATAAAAGTTAACAACTAATATTTGTTTGCTATTGCGAGGATATGAAGGATTATAAGATATTTTACCCTACCTTTAAGAACATGTTGTTTTAAAGATATTTTCATTTTGATGAGAACATTAATCCAAAAATTTCTTTGCCTCCTTCCTCAAATTTCATTGTTGATAATGGTTCTGATCATGGTGATAGTTTTTTAGATCTAAAATATGAAGAAAGTTTTGCTAAATGTCACTAGCCAAAAGAACATATACCAACAACACCACCAAAACTTGAGCAATCAAATTAGGAATAACCTATTCAATACCAAAATTTGAGGTGGATCCTTCATAATAGGAAGCAACTTGATAGATATGGCTATGAGGAAATTGATCTTAGTTATCTTTCCTTAAATTGGTCATAGTAATGAGGAATCTCTCTTATAATTCATGCAATTTCAGAATATTTGATGTTGTTGGAATACCTAAGTGGGAAGCTACCATGACATAAGAGTATTCTTCTATGATGAAGAATCATACTTAGGATATTTCTCCTCCTCCTAAGGGATGTAAGTTGGTCCATTGCAAGTGGGTCTATAGAAATAAATATGATATTGATGGATCTATTGAAAAACTAAGGCATGCCTTTTGCCTAAGGGATTTTCACAGATTGAAGGGATTGGTTATTCCAAAACCTTTGCCCCTATTTCCAAGATGGATTCTATACATCTTGTACTTTCTTTAAATGACTCCAAAGGCTAGTTAGTTTACCAAATGGATATAAAGAGTTCCCTTTCACATGGACATCTACATTGTGATATTTACATGGAGAAAACTCCTGGTTTTGTGCAGTATCACTCCCTTATTTTCAATATTTGATGTTCCTTGTATGGTATCAAATAATATCCTAGATATTGGTATGAGAAGATGGATACCTTTCTACTTTCCTCAAAATTTATCTATTGTCATTATGATCATACATTTTACACTCAAAGACATGCTCTAATTTATTAATTCTAGTTTGTACATGGATGATTTGATCCTCACAAAGAGTTATTCATCTAGATGATTTTGAGTGTTAAGGAAACATTGATGGAAAATTTTCTATGAGTAACCTTGGTCTGGCACATTACTTTCTTGAATTGTAGGTTCACCAATATTTAGAAGGGATTTCCATCTTTCAAAAAAAATATCCTTGATTTACTTCAAAACTTAGGCATGGTTAGTTGTAAGCCCATGCCTACTCTTTTTTAGTTGAGTGTTATTGTTACCACTTGTTTCACCTCACCACATGTGGATCCCATTGACAAGTAGTTGGCACCCAACTTGACATTGCATATATAGTAGGGATTGTTTCGATTTACCTAGGATCCTCATTAGGGTCACTAGAATGTGGCAAAGCATATTCTAAGACATATTCAAGAGACTTCAAATTTTTGCATTCAATATAATGTTGGCTCTCCTAAGCCTATGGGTTTCACTGATTCTTACTAGGTTGGATCCATTGATGATTAAAATTCCACCTATGGTTAGGTTTTTTGTATTGGTTATGTTTCTATTTCTTAGTTCTATAAGAAACAATCAACAATGGAATTATCTATGACAAAATCTATGTATTGAGCTACATTTATCATAAGTCAAGAACTTATTTAGTTGCAACAATTATTGAATAAGTTTGGAATTTAGTAGGGCCAACCTACTATTATATGGTGTGATAATCAAAGTGTAATACATATTTCTAGAAATCTTATGGAGCATGAAAGGACCAAACGTATTTAGATTCATATGCACTTCATTCACCAACTTATCCAAGATGTCGTTGTGAGCCTAAAATATGTACCAACTGAATATCTAGTTACAACTATTTTCACAAAGTCCTTGGAATCACCAGGTTTCTTTAGTTATGAATCATGCTTGGAGTGAAGGAAGTTGTCTTTAGGGGGTCATCTTGACTCCTACTTCGTTCATCCAATTCCTTCTTTCTCTTTTTCATGTAGTCTTTTTTTGTTAGTGGGGGGGGGGGGGGGGGGGGGGGGCGGGTTGTGGGGAGGTGTGAGGAGGTGAGTGTTTTCCCACAAATTTTTCTCTCTTTTCTCCATTTATGAGAGTTTATACATGGTTACCTAAGCATGCCTTATTGTAGGGACCCATTCTTTATTTCCTCCCTACATTTCGCTTATTTGGGGGGTTTGTTACAGTCCCAATAAAGAAACATTGAAACTCGTAAGCTTATGTAGCATACTTATTTGATGCGTTGTAAGACTTATCTTATAGTTATCACTAGAAGCTTCTATTCTTCTTATAAATTGGATTGTTGCAAACCTTTTTACTCAAGCAATGAAGTGACTTCTCCTTCTTTTTTCAATCATTTTTCTTTGCAGGTCTTTAAAGTTTTGCAGTCTGATCCTTGGGTATATTTGTACACTTACATACGTATAAAATAAAAACAAAAACACATAAATTATCAAAAGAGTAATGATAAATAAATTTAAAACAACAAAAACAAAAACTAGTACCTTAAACATCAACATAAAATAAAATAAAATGTAATAATAATATAAACAAATTAAAATAAATATTCAAATGTCAAAAATTATAATGTAGTATCAACCAAGAGAAATAGATATATAAACAACTTCATGTCATATAATATAAATACATATAAATAATTAGAACCTCAACATCAAGAAGGAATTTGGTACATCTTCTCTTATTTCCTTATTTAGGGAAAAATAGGCTATATAATTTATATATTGATAAAAAGGAAAGAGATAGACTCATCAAAAGGGTAACAATAAGCTAGATTTGCAATTGAATAAAATAACAAAATGAAACAATGCCTTGACAATACACACGATATGATATGGTGTAATAGTAATATCAACTAGCACAATCAAATTAGTAAATATGGTTGATATACATCGAAGGCATAATTTGTAAAAATGGTTGTGCAGTCAGTCATGTGGCAAAAAAATAATTTACGAACATATCAACAAACAACAATCTGTGTTTCAACTGTAATGAAATAGTTCAATTAAATTTGAGATAACATTGTGCACCTACAATACAAATTCCAATGTATCCAAAACAAAGAAGAAGAAACCAATATTTAACTTGAATAGATACAATAACATATCAATATCGACATTGAAGATAGTAGCAACACAAAATTATATCGTGGCAATAAGAGCGCTTGCTTGTCAAATGTAATTTGATTTTGTTGGCTTATTCACAAATTATTTTATTAACATAGTTAGATAGTAGTGAAATAATTTACATTGAATGAATGGATTGATAATATCAACCATGAATGAACTATAATATCAACTTTGATAATATTTACACTGAAATAACATTCTATTGATAATGAAAGTAGCAGAGAAATAATCCTCATTGAATGAATTATTGCCAAGGGAATCGATCATGTAGTCCACTGAGGCATACGTGTGACAAACCTAAGCTGATTCATCCCAACCGTGAATATTTAATTGTTAAAGAAGTGGTCGATTGATCGGATCAAGGTGTGACGAGGAGTTAAATCAAAACACTTGTAAAAGAGAATGGAAGCAATCATAATAGGTGGAAAAAGAAATAATAGTTTAATTTAATTTGTTATTCTTGATTTTGAAACCGAAAACTGTGACTTTCATTTCTCAAACCCTTAATCTAATCCATTTGGTTGTGACTTAGACAAACAATATTCCTAGTTTATCAAATCAGGATCATCTAAACAATTTTTTTATTTATGAAAAATAAAAATTCTTCAAGCCCAATTCCAATATAGACCATGCCTTTGACGTAATAAATTAAAATAAATAAGGCTATTTAAATATTGAAATTTATAATGCGGTGTGAACCAAAATTATATGAAATGAGTTTTAAAAGCAAATTGAATATTTTCAATATATATTTTTATAAAGGAAATTATTTTTATCCATTTTGATTTTTCAATTAATTACATAACGTAAACATATACTTAAAATTAATAAATAGTTGAAATATTTTACTAAACCATTTAACAAAAATATTTTGAAAAGCATCAGTGAAAATTTTTTCTTATGTGATTTCTACTGAAAGACTTTTCTTAATTCATTATGGATCACAAAAGTCTGAATTCAGAAATTACTACCCTATATGGAAGGGCCATTGCTAAAATATTTCACTTTATATGTAATAAAATCATAATTTTTATAAATATAAATATGAAAAATAATATTTTATTTGTTTATTATTATTATTTTATGAAGTATAACATTTATATGCATAATAATAATATCATGTTGTGTTATTCTTATGGGGCAATTCAATTGACATTGACTATGAAAATGAAGTGTTATGTACAATGATATTCCAGGGTCAAATCCCCCAAGTTTATTTGTGGGTCGCGTGTTGGGGGTAACATAGTTCACCTAGGAGTTATAGTGGTAGTGGTCGAAATCGACCCCATATCACATGAGTACGAGTCTGGATTAGCTGTAAATTATTCTAGTATAAAATAATAATAATAATAACTTATGTTATTTAAATAAAATAAAATTTTAATTATGTTGATAGATATGGTTATTTTGGAATAGGGTTGCTAGAATTTAAATTTAATTATCAATAGTTATTAGGTGGATGGTAGGGATTTAAACTCCATGGAATATTTTACAATATTCGTAGTAGCATTCTCAAATGAAAGGTTGAGATTTATCTCAAAAGCAGTTATGCCCTTCATGCCTTTTTAATTAAATTGGTTAATTAAAAAAAACTTCTGTCAACGTGTGCTTAGTTCAAGTGTTAAGGATGGTGGTTTCCCATCCCATCCACCTAGGTTCAAGTCCCCGAAGACATGGATCGTCATAGTAAGGTTGGAAGGATAAGCATCACATTGCAGACTGGGATCCTGAAGCCAATTCCAGTGGTCTCCGAACGTCTTGGTCCTAGGCTGAGCTATGAGTTCTTGATATATGTGGCTTGCAGGCTGTTGCATATATCCGGGGAGGTTGCTAGTTCCCTATCAATTTTTTTTGTTGAAAAAAAGTTAAAAAAAAAATTCCATATGATCATTTGTCATAAAAACATGAGTTATGGGTTTTTGGGCATGTGGTATGAGTAAGCCATGGCATTGACCCATGATATTGTAACAAAGACTATTTACAAATTAAAAATCTCCATAGTAAAGTAAGGTGAATCTCCATGGTTTAAAATTTGTTACAAGTTTTTATAAATGTATTATTTTATTTATTTTTATAATAATAATAATAATATTTTTGAATTTGTAATTTAGTTATTTCTTATCTTTTTATCTTAATCTTGGTAATGTGAGATGTATAATGAGATAAACATTTTGATACCTATCAATCTTTATCAACAATTAATTTATATGGTTGTGCTAATTTATCTAATTTTAAAAACCATTTAAATTCACTTATTTTTTATTTTTTATGCATGACATATTATGCATTTATAATATATTTATGTAATCATTATTGATTCAAATGCATTTATTTTATTAATTTTTATAGAGGAAAAAATTATAGGAAAAAATAAAAGAAGAAAAAATCAAAATATTTTGTTGATTAATTTTCTTCTATTAGATCATAAAATAAGCATACATAATATATCAACAAACCTCGTCCCTATTGTGGCTTGCCATAAGGGAAACCATACCAATGGAAGTAGGGATGTTTTATCAGTCTTTTCTTCGTCAAGATGAGTAAAAATAATCTTATTAGTTGAACATCACTACGCCAAGATAGATGTTTGGAAGCATTGGAAAAACCATTACATACAGGCTGCTAGGTAATACTGGAAGACCATAGTTGTAAATTATAGAAGAAAATATAGTAAAGTTCCTTGATCATAAAAATAATATAGAAGACTTGTGCATGCATCATTCATTAGAAGGCCTTATCGTGGTAAAATACTGCATGCTTGGCCCTATTAGAGAGTGATGCCCACACTGAAGATGCCTCTCAATGTGGGCTAGTTGTGCATCTCGAATGGTCAGACAAGAGGGCCTGCGTCTTTCAATCCGCTAGATTTCGTTGAGGTAGACTATGATTTCATTGTGATTCTCACGTTTCTTTGATGACATGTCCTAATAGAGTTTTCATTTTCCAATGAAGGGTGATTGAATAAAGATACTGGCTCCCATGCCCCCTATATGGATAGGTTCTGGGACCCAACCAAAGATTTCAACTTGGATTTATGAATATGAATGGGCCTATTAGTCTATTCTTATTAAGGTTTGAAGATGATGTATTTATTTTTGAACTTTAGGAGGGGTGATAGAAATATAACTTTAGTAGTTGAATGGGCTTGGGACTATGCTCTAGGTTTGTCTGAGGAACCACGACCCTGAGACCTATGCCTTGGGTGCATTATTTTCATTTGCATATTGTCTAAGAAGGACCAAAACCCAACACTGGGGACTTCCAAAGAAATGTGCATAACAATGGATGGACTAGAGGGAGGACAGAACAACACTGGCCAAAGAGAAATGAATAGAGACTGAACTAACCAAAGGAGTGGATATAGAAGAAAATGAACTAAGGAAAGAAATGGGGAAGAGACCTAGGTATAGGGGAGAGATAAAGGGATAAAAGAAATAATAGTATCAATAAATTATTCAACCTCAACAGTTCCACCGATAATCCTAGTATTAAGAATAAAAAAACAAAAAATTAAATTGAGAATACCCACTAGAGGTGATGGCCAACAAATAATTTATCAACTTATGGATTGCGTATTTTTTCCAGGAAATATTTGCTGAGTCTTGGTGCTGACCCCTCATTGGAGATCACTCAATGCCATTTCATGCACCATAGTGACCATGAAAGGGAAACAACTTATCCAACCAATGATGTAATGAGAACTATGGAGGTCTAGGCTAGGATGGCCTTGGCCTGCTTCATTGGAGCATTGAATAACTAGACACTGAGGGGGGGAAATCCCACCTACAACCAGATGAAAACATGGAGATAACATAAAATGGAAAAACAATCTTCAGCTAGGTAAGAATATGCATAGGTCACATGGGTTACCATATTAATTTACTATGTTGTCATGACTCATAGCATGTGTCACTACATCGGAGGAGTTGGCCACACCATACCCCTCTTAAATGCTTTGAGAGGCAATGAGGTAGGGGGCCTTCTCCTACCCTGCAAGATTTATTTCCAACACCCCCATGTGGTAAAAATAAAAAATACTAAAATCAAAATTTAAATAAAAATAATAATAATTTTTTTCAATTTTTTTAATGTATATATAATATAAGTATAATAATATTATATATCTATTATTGTTAATGATTGGTTATTTACTTTGAATTAATTATGCTGTGATTGTAAATACTTATGTATTGTTTACAATTGAAGTCTTATTTCAAAGAGATGGCTACTAAATTAGAAATAGGAAAAACATAAGAAAAGGAACCACAAAAAAAATAAAAAAGTCAAAATTAGAAGACAAAAATTGCAATTAAAAATTATTGAATTTCCTTGTAAATAGTATAAACTATAGTGTGTACCAAAATCCATAATTATATTATGTGACAATGATGTGGTGTTACTAATGGAAATACACTAATTTTGCTCATGATCTAATCTTTGTGTTTTGCTATCCTTTGGTTGTTCACTAAGATATAAACAAATATTGGCAATGTATTATATTTTAACAATATGCTTTTGCATCATTCTTCTTTTATGTATTAAAAATAATAACACATTAATTATGTGCTATTATTCTTATAAGAATTGCCTTTTGATAAACAAAAAATCATCACATGTGCATTTAGTCATTTTTAGTTTGACTATCATTATATATTTTCTAATTTTTTCAACACAAAGGAAACCAATGAGCAACACTTGTTTGTGTGCATGTGTGTGTATTTCTAGCTTGAATAAATTTATTAGTAACAAAAATATTAATACAAAGATGATAGAATAACTTACACAACGTAAAATTTACATGGTAAAACCTTGATAATGTGTTAAGGAAACATCCATGGTATATATATTATATAATTATATATATATATATATTATATATATATATATATATATATATATATATATATATATTATATATATATATATAAAATAAGATAATTAGGATTACAATCACTTACACCCTCTTAGGACCATATGTCTATATTTGACTTATCAATGGTTATTAATGTTACATGAATTTCTATCTATTCCATAAATGAACACCATTATATAAACTACCAAAATTTTATATGAAGCAATTTTTTGTTTTTCATTTTTTTTTAGCTTTATTGTCACGAATTCTACCAATCTCCACTTTGAAAACAAATTTACTTGATACCTTTCCCAAGCCCTTTCACCACCACATACAAGAGAAGCCAAATTCCATAATAGCTTATCTAACAATACTAATTTTCTAAATAGGTTTGTATAGTTTTATGAGCATGGACCTTTTTAAGGTCTACTCCATCTCCGTTAATAACATGTCTTATAAAATAGTACTTAATATCAATATTCTTAGTCTTACTATGATAAGCTATATTTGTAGCCAAATTGATAAATTTGACTATTATAAAATACCATTACATTTTTCTTCATTTTCCAAGTGCACCAAGGAGACACTTCAACCAAATTGCCTCTTTGCAAGCATGTGAGATAGTGATATATTCTATGATAAAACAATTATTTTTTGAAGATTTTGTTAGAAATATGTTGGCATTGATGTCAAAGGATATGTCACTGAGTGATAAAGATCACTAGTTGAAGGTAGATTGATGATTTTTTCAAACATGTAATTATAGAGTAGCATATTTAGATCAGTTTTTGGAAAAAAAATCAGCCTAGATGAGGTTGGAAACAACTCAGATCAATAGGCGAAAAGAGCTTTCCAATGGTAGTTAGAATTACCCCCCCTAGAGAAAAAGATATGTCCAGTCAAAGTTGTAGGTTAAAAGTCATAGGTGTAGAGCCACAATTGGTGCTGGGGCTATCTATCTCCACACTTGGTGACGCTTTGACATTCTTCCAAGTTTTGCAAAGCTGTTGGCAGAGTTCGATGGTTAAATATTAGCCTAGTCTGTGGGTATATCGCACAAGTGATAACCGATCAATGACTATAAGGTGGATAATTGCATGATGGTTAATGTGCTTCCTTGTACTTGAAGGGATCCAACAACATAGGATGATCCGAATTGATGAATAGGATCAATTACAATTTCATTGGGTTTAACATATTTCCATCACTCGAAGGGTGATTTGGCATTGTAACTTCACTTTGGCAGATGATGTAGGCCAACAAGGATGAAGATTTGATAAGTGGATATGATGTGGATGATAGCGTGGGAAGCTGACTCAACATAAGATATGTGGCATGCATAGAGATGAACATGTGGCACTTAGTTTCCGAGGTTTTAGATGAATAAGTGGGCCATTTATGAGTGACACATGGACCAATCCTGAGAGGCCACATGGCACCAAATGACATCAACATTACGTCAACACACAAACAACGTTATACAACTAAAGAAACTATGGCATCAATGTCACCCCACCAATTTTAGATGGAGTAATGGGACATGTTGGCAGGGACAGGTAATCTCGATGGTTTTTTGATTGGCCTATGGGTGTAGCAGTTGGTCCCACAGGGACACATTACCCCGCTGATTTAACCTTGGAAGTTTCCAAAGGAGGCACAAGATTTATTTCTAGGGTGATAGGGTGCCGAGATGAGGTGGTAAGAATAGTGGCCAAGTGCAACATGTGATTGGCACAAGTGATCAAGCAGAGGACCCCATAGGACACTTAACCCCATAAGTTTTTCCTTGACGGTTTTGAAAAGAGCTCCAATATAAATGATTGGGTAGCTTAATAAATTGGCAACACAAAATGAAAATCCAAAAGTTTGTCTTGGGGAATTAGGGTGATGATGTCACCCAAGAGGACCTGACGTGATGATTTTGAAATGAAGTGCATTTGAAAAGGTCAGGGTAATGGGTCCGAGGAAATATAAATATTCATAGAAAATGATGTCTGTCAAACTTCTAAAGGTGTGCCAAAGGGGCTTAACAAGAGGTGCTGAGAGAAGGTTTATCATGATAAATATTTAAGGGCCTTTAGGATTAAAAATGAATTGCAGGACTTTTAAAAGGGGTTTCACGGGCTTAGGTGAATAAACCTTTAGGGATAAGCCGATCTACAATATTGATTAAAAGGACATGAACGAGTTGGAAAATTTGGCAAAGTGGGCCATATTTGGAAATTCAACCAAAAGTAGCAGTGCACTAAAACTTCGATAAAGCAACATGGACGAGTGGATAACTATTTGGTGGCTTGGATAGATTTGGTGGAATATTTGGGTTTTTTTCCAAATATAGTAGTTAGTCGAAATTAGAATAACAAATCAAGTCACTGCTAAATCTTGTAACATACTATAATTGAAGAAAAAAACAGTTTAACTGAGATTTCTCATAGAGAGTGTAGAGCAGAGATTGAATACAACATGAACACATCAACAAGACTTTAGAAAAGTAGAATACAACTGAAAATTAAGAATTCATGCATGTTAAGGGATGAACTTAACTAAATTTTTGAATTTAAAAATATCAGCTATTATTCTTTATAATCAGAAATTCAATCAACAAGAAGTACTTTTTGTGTGTGGATGATTGAGAGATTAGAGAAGAATATTGCTGAAGGTGTTTTATGGTGATGTTGTAACAGAGATTGCATTGGTGATTGTGGTGAGTGGTTGAGAGATGAAGAAAAAATATTTTGTAAAAGAGAGGATTTCATGGTTTGAGTTTTAAAATGGAATGAAATATGAACCAAGGAAATCCAACAAGTTGTAGCTTGCAAATCAAGGGTTGTATCTCCTTTTAGCGGTAGCTGAAAAACTCAAGGGTTGTAGGTCCTTTCAGTAGCAACTAATAAAATAGGGAGTAGTCTTCCTTTAGGATGGAGCTCGAGAAACCAACAAATTAAGGCTTGTATCTCTAAATTAGGTTGAAGCCTTCCAATTGATGTAACAACAAGTTGAATTTTGCCTACATAAAATAAATTAAGAAAAATATTGAAGAATATATGTGTTTAATATGTGCTTCTTGTGTTGATGCTTACTTGAATTGTTGGTGTTTTAGTATTCTTTACTTCGTGAAAGAAAGATTTAAAATTCTCACTATACTAATTCAACACACCCGCTGCCGTGCGCGCGCCCCCCCCCCCCCGCCCCAATATTGTCCTAGTTTATAACAGTTGGTATTAGAGCAAGAATTAATCTAGGATCAATATATAACTAGAAGAAATATCAAGGACTATCACAAACCAAGAAGGAGGATTCACCGATAAGGTACATATATTCAATCGAATGAACTATGTTTTTTGGAAGATAAGGATGAATACAATGGAAGAATAATATCAAAAGCCTTAAGCCATGATTTCTAGAGATCAAAATATTGAATTTACATGCAATTCCCTAACTATTAATGCTTTACCGACTGGTCTACCTGAGTCAGAACTAGTCAAGGTAATGGGTTGCACTACCCCAAAAGCAATATCGGGCAATATGAAAAAATACTATGAAGGCGATAACAAGGTAAAGTAAGACAAACTTCAGGGTTTTAGAATGTAATTTGAGTCTTTGAAGGTGCATGATGATGAAGATATCACTAAATACTTTCTCAAAGTTGACGAAGTTGTGAATAGAATAAGAAGTCATGAGGAAGAGCTAAAACAACTCGTAGTAGTCCAAAATGTGCTGAGATATCTCCTTGAGAGATTTAATCCTAAAGTTTCAGCCATTGAGGGGATGATAGATCTTAAGTATCTCACATTGGATTAGCTTCTTGGCACTCTTACTGCCTATAAGATGAGTATTTATAATGGAAAGTCTATAATAAAGGAGTCAACCTTCAAAGTAGATAAGAAGCCCAAGGAAGAACATAATGTCTCATGTCGTGAATTAGATGAAGTGGAAGCTAAGCTCATGAGAAATCTCAAGAGAAGCTCAGGAAAGTACAAAGATACGATACCTTTTAAGTCCTTTAACTATGGTAAAGTAGGTCACTTTGATTCTAAATGTCCAGAAAAGAATAAGAATGAATATGCCCCCAAAGAGAAGTTTAGAAAATTGCAAAAGGACAAAATCAAGTCTAAGAAGAAAAATTTCTACATCCAAGACTCAGACTCCTCTGAAAGTTAAGAAAGCCAATCATCAGATGTGGAAAAAACTCATGAAAATTCAAAATAATTTATGCTCATGGCCATAGACAATCTAGAAATACAAGTTTTTGAATCTAATGGAGAAGAGGCTAAATTTTACTTTGAAGGAGAGTCGATCAATGCTCTTGAGGAAATTCAAAGGTTGAGAAAGAAAGAAAAAAGCACAAAAGGATTTACTAGTCAAGGATAAAGTTGAAGAAATAGAACCCCTACTCTTGCAAATTGAAGAAGGCAAGAAGATCTGAGAAATTTTGAATAAAAAATTTAATAAGAAAAATCAAGCGCATTAAAGGCTTGAAGATAAATTGTTTCTTTGAGGAAATAACTTGAAAAGGAAAAAACCCAGTTGAGATTTAATGAAAATTTTGAAAAAGAGACTAAAAGTTTAAATGAACTTTTTGAAGCACAAAGAGTCTCTAATGACAGAACAAGCCTTGGATTTGAGGCTGAGTCAATCTCAATAATGATACAAAAGGTTAGAAGGTTATTACCTTTATTCAAGCTGTGAACAAAGAAACCAACGTAAAAAAATCTCAAGAAAATCATCCATTTCGAGATAAAAGAATCAAGTTGAATTCATCTTAGAAAAATACTAATAGTGTCGAGAAAACAAATAAAAAATAAATTCAACCCTCAAACAAGCTCTATTACCTCAAGAAGCAGTATAGACAAGCTTCATAAATCAAACGTTTACCAAGTACAAGGATGTATTTATGGGATACTATTTTACTTGCACTAATTATGGGAATAAGGCTACCTATTGCAGGGGTAACCTAATGTTAAGGAAAATGGTTCCACAAAGAAGAAATTATTAGTCTAATAATAATTTTTCCAAGCACAGGAGAAGAAAAAATAGCCTCAATAACTCATTTTTTCTTTTGAACAATTTGATTTCATGTTATATCTGTCACAATTTTGGCCACAAAGAAGCTATTTATAGACTCAAAAATAAAGGGCCTACTTTTGAATTTAAAAAATTAAGCCAACAATCCAAGGTATGGAAGAAAAGGGAAAATGAAGAAAATTGCAATTTGGTTTTATATGCTCATAATGGTGGGAGTCAATGGTATGCAAATTGTGGTTGTTCCAAGCACATGTAAGGAGATAAAGGTAAATCTCTGTCATTAAAACTTATCAACAAAGGTAATGTTACCTTTGGAAATAATGCACTAGGAAAGATAATGGGTAAAAGAATAATTGGTTTGGAAAATGGAAGAGGTAGGCTAAGGATGTTCTATTTGTTAATGGCCCACAAAAAAATATACTCAGTGTTTCCCAGATGTGTGACCAAGGCTATGATGTGTTTAGATCAAAGCATTATCAAATCAACTTTGCAAGCACAAGAGAGGTAATAGCTAAAGTTGTTAGGACACATAGTAATGTATATGTTTTAAAAGAAAAGATTAAATAGTGTTGCTTAAGCAAGTTTGGTGAAAATTGGTTGTGGCATCAAATGTTAGGACATCTGAACTTTCATCAAATTTTCAAAGTAGGAAAGAAGAATGTTGTCAGGGATCTAGTAAAATATTTCTAAGCTAGAGAAGACTATTTTCAAGTCTTGTTAGATTGGATAACAAGTATGAGTGTTATTCAAATCCAAGGAGAACCTCAACAACTAGGCCACTGCAATTGGTACATATGAACTTGTGTGGTCCTTCAAAAACTCAGTGACCCTCAAGTAAACTTTATTTGATGCTTATCAATGATGATTTTAGAAGAATGACATGGGTAGCATTTTAAGAGAAAAATCATAGGCCCTCCAAAGTTTTAAGAACATTAAGGCCATGGATGAGAATGATATAGACTATAAAACAAAGTGCATAAGATTTGATAAAGGTGGTGGGTTTAAATCCAAAGAGTTTGATTATTTTTGCAAAGAAAAAAGTGTCAAAAGGCAATTTACCATAGCAGAAAATCTACAACATAATGGAGTAGCAAAGAGCGAAAACAGATCTATCCAAGAGTTGGCTAGAGCCATGATGGGTGAAAGAAGTATACCATAGATATTTTAGGCTAAAGCCATTCACATAGCAATGGTGATTTAAACAAGGCACACTTCAGATCAAATAGTGACAAAACCCCAAGGAGCTATGGTATCGAAAACCTGCTACAATCAAGCATTTTAGAGTGTTTGGAAGCAAGTGTTATATCAAGAACAATGATGAAAATATTGGTAAGTTCAATGAAAGAGCTAATGAAGGTAATTTTCTTGGGTACTCTCATAATAACAAGGGCTATAGATGCTACAATAAGAATACTAGAAAAATAATTGATTGCAGTGATGTTAAAGTTAATGAGCACATTGAATTTGAAGACAAACAAACAACAAATGTTAGTACTAATGATTTAGTCAACAATGATCAGAAGGTTGATGAGCCATTTCTAGATGAAGACATTGAATAACCCATAAGTTCATAATCCAAAGACCCTACAAGGCATGTGAAAATACACCTCCCAATTGACCAAATTGTTGGTGACTTGCATATAGGTGTTCAAACAAGAAGAAGGTTAATAAATCCTCCTACGCATTGAGCACATCCAACTTTGTTATATATGATGGAACCAAAGGATTCTTCTCAGGCAAACCAAGATGACAATTGGCTAAAGTCCATGAACGAAAAGCAGGATCAAATCAAGAAAAAAATAGACATGGAAGTTTGTACCAAGATCAACAAATAAGAATTTTATTAACACAAAGTGAGTCTTTAGGAACAAACTGAATGAAAATGGTGAAGTGGTAAGAAACAAAGTAAGGCTAGTTTGCAAAGGTTATGCACAAATTGAAGGTTTGGATTTTGATGATACTTTTTCTCTTGTTTCACTATTCACATGTTCTTGGATTTTTCTAGTTTCAAGAAGTTTAAGATATATTAAATGGATGTCAAATCTTCCCTTTTAAATGGAGAATTGTAATAATAAGTCTACATTGAGAAACCATGTGGTTTTTAACTGTCATATAAACCTGGTTATGTTTGTAAGTTGAAAAATGCTTTATATGGTCTTAAACAAGCCCTAAGGGCTCGATACTCCAAGTTGGATAATTATTTGTTGAAGTGTGGTTTTAAATGAGTTGCAATTGATGGTAATTGTATGTGAAATCAAATGATGGAAAATTGTTAGTAGTGGTTTTTATGTTAATGATATTATTTTTACAAGTGATTCAGATCATTTAATTTTCCAGTTTGCAACTAATAAGAAGGCCAAATTTGAAATGTCCATGCTTGGAGAACTTTCTTATTTCCTTGGTTTGCAGATTGCACATCCTTCATAAGGAATATTTACCTTACAAAGGAAGTATCTCAAGGAAGTTTTGAAAAAGTTTGAGATGGAGTAATGTTCTTTGGTAAGCACTCCAATGGTCACTGGATGTGAACTTAGCAAGGTTGATGAGTCACTAGAGGTGGATCAAAATTTATATAGATCTATTATTAGTAGTCTCTTATACTTGATAGCCTCTAGATAAAACATCATGTAAGCAATTGGTATTGTTGGAATATTTCAAGCAACCTCTAGATGGAGTCATCTCCTAGCACCCAAGAAGATTCTTAGATATCTAATAGCTACAATGGACTATAAACTTTGGTAGCCAAAAGGTAAATTTTTTTGCTAACTATTTTTATAGATGCTAATTAGGAAGGTGATGTAGATGACCGAAAAAACACTAATGGAGTTGATTTATTTCTTGGTGAATGTCTTGTATCATGGTTAGCAAGAAGAAAGATTCAATTCCTCTCTCTACTATTGATGCATAATATATAGCGACAAGTTATTGTTGCACTCAATTATTATGGGTGAATCGGACTTACAAGATGTTCAAATAATATATGACAACGTAATACCAATCATCTGTGATAACACAAGTGCAATAAGCATGTCCAAGAGCCCCATTTTTCATTCCAAGACAAAGAATATTCCAATAAACTACCATTTCCTATGGGAGCAAGTTGCAAATCAAATTGTAAAGTTCGAGTATGTACCTACAAAAGAGCAGGTAGTTGATATATTCACCAAACCTCTCATAGGAGATCATTTTAAGGGCTTAAGAAAATATTGAGAGTTGTTCCTCTTACCTCCTCCCATTAAATCTTCCCCAAGAGGAAGAAAGGAAGCTAACAAGCACTCAAAATCTCAAAAAGGAACTATTAGGTCCATAGGATCAACATGACAAGGGAATATTGGTTGCAAGGGGAGCATATTATTTTCTTTTCCATTGATTTCAGGGGGGGGGGGGGGTAAAAAAGGGGGAGAAGTAAGAAAAACATTGCCTAATTATGAGGAGAAGTAAAGTACAAACAATTGCATGGAGAATTTACCTAACTGGTGCAGGGACAAGTGCTGAAATAGGCATTGAAAGAATTATTATGCATATACTTATATATTCTTTTCTTGTTTGACATGTTTGACATAACCTATGCTTTTATCATTGATACAAATTTTTTTGGCGTTTCCATCTATGCCAAAGGGGGATAATGTTATAAATATGTTAGCATCGATGTCAAAGGATGTCAAAGGATCTGTCATTGAGTGGAAAAGACCACTGGTAAAGGGTAGATTGATGAATGTTTCAAATAGGTATTTGTAGAGCAACATCTTCAAATTATTTTTTGGAACAAAAACAAAACATAGGTGAGGTTGGAAACAACTCAGATCGATAAAACTTGAAGAGAGTTTTCCAATGGTATATTGAATTCAGAAAAATACCCCTGGAGAAAAAGTTATGGCCAGTCAAAGTTGCTAGTTAAAAGTCATAGGTGTAGAGCAAAATTTGGTGTTGGGGTTATCTATATATCGACTTGGTGACACTTTGACATTCTGCTAAGTTGGTGGAGTTGTTATCATAGGTAAATGGTTAAATGATTGTCTAGTCCATAGGTAAATCACACAAGTGATAACAAATCAACACTTATTGAGTGGATAACTACATGATGGTTAACAAGTTTTCTTACACTTGAAGGAATCCAGTGGTGGAGGATGATTTGAATTGATGACCAAGATCAATTTAGGTGACAAAATTTCACATGGTTAAACATGTTTTTAACACTGAAAGGGTGATCTGGCACTGTAGTTTGGTTTCTGTTAGTGTCAGTCTTTCCATCCTTCCTCCAGTGATCAAATATGCTCTTACAAAGTGATTTTGAAGTGTCAAGGTCAAATTTTGTCATTTCAGTGAGTTTTCAAGCAAAATTTGGTCACTAAGCATTAGGTCTAGGGTTTGCTTTCACTCCTTCTAAAGTTGTCCAAATGTCGGTCTATGTCACTATTCAGCTAATTCTATCATCATTCATAGGGTTGTCATTATCATGTCAGTGTCTAATGAGTCATTTTACACCTTGTTCATGCTTCAGTTGTGCCTTGGCAAGTTCATTTCCCTCTCTTAGGGTTTTGAAGGCAATTTCTCTTGGACGGTCAAATCATCGGCAAAACTTGTTTTCTGATGTTCATACACCTTCCCTTATCCTTAATATACCTTATCAAGCACTTCCCAACACTCAGATCCCCCAAAATCCTCATTTTTGCACAAACCCTAGTTTCTAGCTACAACCTGGCAATTTTTTCTAGGTTGGGCCTGTGTTTTGCCCTTTTGGACCCCTTCCCCTCACTCAATCTCTGAGATTCCACTTTCACCTGCTTCCTAACATCCCTCCCTACTTCCAAAAATTCCCCAATAATTTAGAAGCCCATTATCCCCTTCATTTCACTTCATTTCGACAAAATTCTTTGTTTCACACATCGGGATAAGTTTCACTCAAATGGTGTTTCAGAGCAATAAAAGATGAATTTGGGAAAACTGAGAGAGGTTTTTGTCCAAAACATGCGAAAGAAGAAAAAACTCCTTCACTTTTTGCACAGGTGTCATGGTTTTAGAGAAATGTCAAAATTACAATCGCCAGATCCAAGGAGGTTGGCCAAGGCACTAAAACGACGGAAAAGGCCCGATCCACTCCAAATTTTGGCCAAAGCCTCTTTGACCGAGCATGGTACTTGATTTGGGACTCCCAGCCCAAATTTCAAGAAATTTGGAGAAAATTTTGTCAATTGTGAATTTTTTGTGCCATACACAGGTTTTTGCCCTCAACGGGTCGCGCACCGCGCGTGACCCTTTCGTTTGGAAACTCCATTTTGGGAAAACTCAGCATTTCTGGATTTGTCATAGAAAGTTACACTTGCTCAGCCATTACTAAGAAATTTCACCAAGTTTTGGGCCTCCAGAAAGTCAAAAAACAAGCAAAAAATGACTTTCTGCCACATTTTTGACACACAGGATGCAGTCTTGGGAGATCGCAATTTTGGAGGGGAAAATGACAACCAAATTTAGAAATTCCACTTGGGTTGGAAAGTCGACATCCAGACCTTTCCAACAAGCCCACTTTTGCCTCATTTGGACACCTGGAAGCACCTCAAAAGTGCCTCCAAAAGCGCGCGACCCATCAGGCAGTTTGCACAGGAATTCAACCTACAGCTCAGCAAAACGCAGTTTTGACTCGATTTCACTTTTTGGAGTTGATTTTCATCCTTCTTGTTGTAAATGATGTAATTTCATGATGTTTAGACACTTATTTATCTCTTCTAGAAGATTCATTCATAAGATAGGTAAAATTTAATGAATGAATTGGTTTCCTAGCTTATAGAGGCAAGTTGTTTTGATTGCCTAGTTTTCAGTGCTTAGTTTAGAATTGGTTGAAACAGCTCCTAGGATAGTGAGCTCGACCCCTAGAGGCAGGGAAAGATGTTAGATGGCCTATATTATGTACTTTCTTGCTCATTTTCATGGTTGGACTCTTGAGGGAGAAAGCTTCTATTGTATTACTCATTGTATCTCTGCATTTTTGGCAAAGGAAGAAAGACCAGGGTTTTGCAGTCCTTTTTGGGATTCCTATGGTTACATGTATTGATGGTGTGTTTATCTTTGTACTTGTAAGTTTGTTATGTGAAAAATATTCTTACTTTTTCTTCTGCAAATTAGGCAAATGAAGTGTTAAGGTAGAATTCATGGTTGCTATGCTCTGCCTTTAAGTTTGCTTAATATCAATGTTTTCAGCTGTTTAAGGAGAATTCAAGGTGATTGCTTGCTCTCCTTAACTCCTCACCAGTCATTCTTATCCATCCAAATCTTTCAAAGGCATCAATACAGTTTCCTACCTTGCCCCAAAGAACCCCCTGCGAAAACTGTGTCCAATCCCCGCACCCAAAATTGCCTTTCCCCAATTTTCCACCAAAACCCTAAAAATCCCTAAATCAAACCTTTTATCAGTTTACTAGCCTAAAATCAGTGTTCTTTATTGGTTATCTCTTCCCGTTGAAGATCTTTGCCAAGATATACCGGAGAGAGCCCTCTCCTGCCTCGTAGGGCTAGCTACGAGGCTAAGTGGTTTGATGTTGCCTTGGAGTTTACCTTTTTTAGCCTGAGGTGAAATTTCAAGCGCTAACACCAGCGTTTAATGATGTCAAGCATTTCGGTTTAGTATGCAAATAAATGCACAGTTTTATGGTGTTTGATGTGCTCGACTTTGGGTTGGTTTTGTTCCATATGCATGCATCTTTCCTTTTGAGAGGGTCGAAACCCTGCTCCTCAACCACAGTCTTAAATTTCTTTCCCATTAGCTTTTGCATGCTACTAGGTTCTTATCTTTGTTTAATTGTGGAAGTGTTAAACGCTAAAGGGTAGCAACCCTACCCAACCATGCTCAATACCCAGTTTTCTTTTGGGGTTCTTCCATCGTTTAGATAATGCTCGTGGAGCGGACCTCCTACCACGCCCATACTGTGTCTGGCCCTACCTTAATACAGGGGAAACATTCTTGTGGCACCTTAAAAACTTGCATTAATCTTTGCATTCAATTGGTGATATTTCATATTTGTTGCATGCACGCGGCAAGGCAACGATGGCATTTTCTACTTATGTTTTTTTTTTTTTCAAAAAGGCTCAATCCAAACATTGCAAGCCAACTAAAGAATATCATTGGAATTTAATCAGTTCTGTACACTTCATATATTCGGGTCTGTCTATGCATTAGATAGTATTCCTCATTTTGTTTATTAATATTCCCTGTAGCAGTTAGCTTAATTTTCAATGTCTTCCTAAGGGTTTCATTTTCTTTCATTCTCTGATGTATGAAACTAGTTATTACATTTGGTATGGTACCTCACGACAAATTCACTCTGGTAACCCTTACCAAATACTGTTAACTCCTGAATTACCATACATGTTTTAGTTTCCAACCTGAGGAAAAATTGTCTAACAGAGACGGTTAACTGTAAAGTTCTCTAACTAAGTTCGACCCTCTTCTTGGTAGCTTACTACTACTACTACCCGGAAAACAATTTATATAGAGAACTACCTGTCCTCACCATTTCTTTTCTTTTTTTCTGAGTACTCTTTCATAAATTCTAAAAAGAACAGCAACCCACATAAATTAGACATTTTCTAGTTTCAAGTCAGTGCCTCATACATGTGTCGTTGTCTGTAAGTGTACTTTTTTTAGGTCACCTCTACTCTCTGCAGCTAGTCAACCACCCGACCATGAGATTTTTTTTTATTTATTTTTTTTTTTCTTCTTCTCCGAGATAAGGACACCTCTTCTCTCTGCAACTAGTCAACCACCCAACCATGAGATTGTCTTTCGAGACCAATCTCCCCCCTAGCTTGCTCAAAGACTTCAGCCTTTGTTAGTTTCTCGCACTCTGCGCCCTTACCATCTAATCATCACCAAACGTGGTAAGCCCTCTCCTCTTTTTTCCTACTGCCTGTCCTCTACATCACAGTCTTTTTTCCCTCCCCCTCCTTTTCCTAGAAACCATTCCACGGTTAGGGGGAAGGGTGGTTAGGGTTTTGCAACTGTTTTTTTTTTTAATATCTTAACTTGTTTCCTCAGAAGTTACATGATATCCTTGTTACTAGGAAATCATTTCTCATTTTCATTCATTGAAAAAAATATTAATTTATGCAACAGGTAATAATCATCATCCTTTACTTTGTTTTTCTTTTTAATTGTTGTAAATAAAATATTTACAATAGTATGGGGATATGACATATGGCATTTCATTTATCATCTGGACATTTTTATATTTGGCAATTTCCAATTATTTCTATCTTCCTTCCATGGGATATGAGGATAATACTTTTTAGATCATGAGTATTTGGCTTGAATAATTTCCTTGAAATCAAGCTTTTCTCTTAGAAAATGCAGCGAACTTTATTAAAATGCGAACTAATGCATTAGTGGAAAGAATTGAAAGTCCAAAATTCTTAAATTTGGAGATTGAAATTTTTAATTAAACTCCATAAATGGTTTTTTTTAATAGGACATTTAAGATTTTCTCATATCCAAATGTTGAACAGTTGACCAAGCATTTTTATGGGATATGAATGTTGACTGATTGACCAAGCATTTCTCTCTATTTGGGTAGATTTGGAAACTTTGGAAATTTTATATGAATCTAAAAGGTTGGAGATATGGAACTCTGTAGAGGGACATTAAGAATATTCCCTGATTTGGATGTGAGCTAGTGGATTGATATGTTCAATTGCAATAGTGGCCATATGTAGTGGTGACATGTGGGTAAACAACCATGTAATTATACACATGGGTAGAGGATTGTCATATGTTTGCCATATGTCAACGGTATGAATGTTGATGTGGTGCTAATAGAGGTGAAACTTCAAAGAGCCATAACTTTGTGTCTGAAATTTGGACCTTAATGAAATTTATATCGTCAAAAAGTATTCGATGAGCAAAAGGCAATGGTGATTTCGTAAAAGAAGTTCAAGGTGGTTAAAAGAAGAAATATTTCGATGATGTCATCTCCATAAAGTAACCTTGGAGGTTTAATATGATTTGAAGAGGAGGAAATCTTGAGATTCCTATTTCGCTTAAGGTACTTGAAAGGTTTAAGTTTGTAAAAAAAAATGAATAGTTAGTGAAGAAATATTGAATCAATATTTGTATCTTGTCATTATTTATCTAAAATTTGGTTATCTATATAAAAAAAAAATATTGTGGAGTGTTAGAAATTGGTATCAAAGCTGGGTTCAAACACTAGGCCTGAGGGGGCAAAGATATACTACAAAGATGAATTTGGAGCTAGACAAAGAGCTTGCTAGTTATGTTTTGCAGTAGTAGTATTGTTTGGATTTGACTTTGAACAAAGGGTTATTTTGTTTAGATTGGAGCAATAGTGTAAAGGAGAGTGCACTACAAGGAAATATAGTCATGCTTGAAAAAAGTTTCTTAAAGAAGGTTTTTTTAAGGAGTCCATTTCCTATGCATGATGCTTGTATGGAAATCAACAAGGTATAATTAAAGATGAAAAGTGCAATGAATGCACTTGCATGCATGTTGGATGCATATGGATATGTGTATGTGAGTAGTTTTCGATGCCCTGGTTTAAGGAATGGCTAGAGTGCATTGCTAAAATGAATGGTGTAGCAGTGACAATGCCTAAATATCCTTAAAAGGATTTCATCTTCGGTTAGATAATTTAGTTTTCATGATAAAAACTACCTTGAATATAGGCAATATGATAAATGTAAAATCTTGGGTGGTTGGATATATTATGCTAGGGATACGAAATTTTCCTTGCAATGTGTGTGTAAAATGGAAAGGCCTGAGTTAAAAGGACTTTGGATTTAGATTCTACGATAAGTATCCTAGAGGCAAGAAATGGTGCCTTGAAGTGAGTGATTGTGGTCAATGAAAGAAATCTGTATGTTTGTTGACTAAAATGCATAAGGGTAGATGCATGGATCAACTAAGTTGATAGGAAAGCATGAGGCTTGGTTGTTATGATTTGAGTAAATTAGACATTACATGGTTTATCTTAGTAGGATTCCATATGGAACATGGTGCTCATGGATGCAAGTGTGCAAGAGAAATCTCTCTTGTAAAAGGCATCCATATTGATAGAAATATATGTTTCAAAACTATGGAATGAATCAGTAGGGAAGTAGAACTATGCAAATTAGATTTGTTTAAAATATGAGTGAAAGAATCATGTGTGAGGTTATACACATGAGTATGATTATGAATGAGTATTTGAAGGTATGCACAACATTCTACACTTAAGTACCTTATCTAATGTATGGTATGGGTGTATGGTAAATGGCTTGAATGTTAATGTGAGATTGGAGTGTGAAGTAAGCTCGTTGGCAGGTAGGTTAAGATGTGGAATGTTGACCTTATTTGAATATTTATGCTTAATGGAGATGAGGCTTTCTTTGAATTAAGTTGTTACAATGCTCACTTGGATGTTGAGTAAGGTTTCTATATGTATATTATATGTCCTTTTGGAAGAGAAAATACCATTGGTAAATGGGCTTATGTGATTTTCTATTGGAGCAATGAAAAGGCTTTAAAAGGGTGCATTGAAATTTAAAAAGAAATCCCATGCTAAGTTTGTGAAACTTTATGTTAAATAATGAATGGACATCAATCACATGTTAGTATTGCCCTTGATGTGTGAAAAGGAACCTAAGGTAATTATTGTGAACTAGGTCATTCATAGGTGCAAGAATTGCAGATAAACAAGTGTAAAAACCAGCATAGTGAGTATTGGTCATATATGGGCTAGATGCCCTGATATTACTGGGAGCAAGTGTAAAGCTATCAAAGAAAAAAAAAAATTAATAAGCATGTGATGAGGTTGCAAAGATTGGAGTCTAGCCAATATAAGAGATGAAGTAGACATGTTGTTTATTCTTGAGGTAAAAATATTATTTGAGGAAGTAATGTTGATTGAATCTGAAATGATGGTTCCTTAGATGGACTATGGAAAGGTTTGTCAAGAGGATATGGTTATGATAAAAGATAAAAGCAATACATACTCAAATAAAGACCAATTATGTCTTGAATTGTCATCAAATTAAAATATAATGGCAAATTGATATAATTTATGTTGAAATAATTGTTATGCATAACAGTGCAAAGGGAAGGGTCCCTTGGGATGTCAAAGGAAATAATTAGGTTATTGAGCCTATTGGAAATCATAAGAATTTTTAATAAAAATATTGTGTTTGATTAATATTCTAAAGATCACAATGAACTTATGAAATGCCCTTGCTCAGTTGAACCAGAGGGAATATATGGATAAAGAATCAATGTAGGAGGGATAGACTGAGTCAACATGTATAGCTAGACAATGAAGTCATAGTTATGAGAAATATTAAGAAGGGATTATTCCCTTGAATAATATTTATTATTTATATATTGGTTGAAATGCTTACTTAAAAACGAAAAGCTCTAATTTGTAAAATGAATCAAGATTAATAATGCTTGATTAGTTTTTAATATGAAATGCATTATAAAATGTTGAAAAATGCATAACTGAGTAAATGGAAATAAGATGAATTGGGCTACTAATTTGGAGTGTTGTAGCACATGTTTTTCATTGATAAACTAATAGTTGATGTGTGTATTGTAGGTTTTAACCTTATACAGTTAATTGTAGCAAACAAGTTCTTAGTAAAATAGAAAAGATATAATGGTGCAAACACACGTTAGCATAGATATTTTAACCTAGAAACTCAAATCAAGAAAACCAGAAAGATTTTTCAACATATCTCTTCCTTACATTATTACAATACAATATGCATATCATGTGGCATCCAAAATTATTAATCCATTAACCCTGGATTATAATACATTAGTAGCACCTTAAATATAATTACAAAACCATGGGTTGAACCACCATGTGTCACAAAATCACTAAAAGCGAACAATGTGTCATAAACCACCAAAAACTAATGCAAAAACAAACATTTAAAAAAAATTGAGGGCAATGTCCCCAAACCCCTATGACCCCTCGCCCCAACTATACCTAGCACAACATAAAATGTATGGGGATAAAAATGAAAATAATTTAACACATCCAAATTTCTCCCATTTGTTGTTTTCTTTGCAAACAAGATGTCACAAGAGGACATGATAAACATTCTAGGTAAATAATCTTGTTCTTCCTTGGTAGAAAAATCCATAACTATTTGTGGCATGCAAATACCTTAAAACACCCTTGTTTTTCGTCCAATGCTCCTTCCCCAATTTTGACACATACCTACTCAATAGTCCCCCTACATGTGCAATGTCTGATATAGTACAAGTCATTGCATGCAACAAACATCCAACAAGACTAGCATGTGGAATGTGATACATATCCTCTTCCTCTTCATGTGTCTTGGGACACTAATCAACCTATAAATTTATACTGACAAGAATATGGACCTTTACTGGTTCACATTCCTACATATTAAATCTCTATAATGTTGTCTTGACATACATCATTTTATTTAAACAAAGTTTAGTGTTTGCCTTATCTCTTTTAATTTACATGCCCAAAATGAAATTTGTAGCATCGAGATCCTTCATGTCAAATTTAGAGGACAATCAAGTTTTCGCTTTCCGAATGAGTTCCTTGCCATTTCCAATTGGCAACATATCATTCACATACAACACCAAATAATTAAGATGAGCACCAACTAATTTGAAATACACATAGTGATCCTATTTTCTTCTTGTGAATCTAAGTCCCAATATATAAGTATCATATACCACATTATTGGTGATTGCTTTAACCCACACAAGGAATTTTTAGCCTGCATACAATCTCTTTCTTTCCCTTCACCACAAAACCTTCTAGTTGCTTCATGTAGATTTCTTCATCTAGGTCCCCATGTAGGAATGTTGTCTTCATGTCCATTTATTCTACTTCAAAGGAAGTAACAACAAGTAAAAGAAATCTAATAGAATTTAACTTGGAAACAAGAGTAAAGATCTCACCAAATTCATTTCTCTCAACTTGAGGATACCTTTTGCTACTAATTGAGCTCTGTATTTCTCCACTCTACCTTCTACATTCAAATTCTTCTTAAACACCCATTTGTTGTTAATGGGTTTTCTTCTAGTTGACAACTCCACTAGGTCCCAAGCCTCATTCTTGTATAAGGTTGTCATTCCTTCAACCATGTCCTTTTTCTAAAGTTTTTCATCCTCTAAATTCACTACCTCCCTCATAATTTTAAGATCATCATCAGTAATAAACAAAGTAATATTTGAATGAAAATCAGATGGAGTAAACCTTTCTAGCTATCTTCTTCCCTGAACCAAGCTCCTCAATGCCAGAGTATGTGGTTCTTCTTCTTCTTCTTCTTATTCTTATGTAGAGTTGGATCCATCATCCTCCAATTCGAACTCTATATTCTTTAGTTCTTTATCCCTTGACAGAACTTCCTCTTTGACAAAATATTTGAATTCTTTAAGTACCACATCTCAAATATACACAACCTTCTTATTTTTTGGTTCCAAATCTTATAACCCTTCATACCATATTTATATCCAATAAATATACACATTTCATCTTTCTTATCTAGCTTACTTCTGTTTTCCTTTGGAACATGAACCTAAACATCATAGCTAAATACCCTGAGATGTTAAAGAGAGGGTTTCTTATCAATCCAACGTTGATAAGGGTGATCTATTACCATGTGACACACATTGTCTATTTCCCTTACCTAGAATTCATGTTCTAATGTGGCACCACTAAACATGCTCCTTACTTTCTCCATCATTGTCTTATTTATCCCTTTTGCAACTCCATTTTGTTGGGGTATGTTTGGAATAGTATTCTACCTTGATATGTTGCACATCTTATAGAATTATTTGAATTCATTCCCATATAATTATCAACCATTATCTATCCTTGGCATGTTCATTTCTTCCCTGTATAATTTTCCACAAGTGCCTTAAAATATTTGAATTTGTCAAATACTTCAGATTTCTTCTTGAGGAAATAAATCCATGTATTCCTTAAGAATTCATCTATAAATTAGACATAGTGTAGAGATTTACCCAATGATGGAACCAACATAGGTCCAAACACATCACTATGCACCAATTGTAATATTCCCTTTACCCTTGTGGCACCAAAGGAGAATTTGAACTGGTTTTGCTTTCCATATAAACAATGTTCACATAAATCAAAATCCATAGATAAATTAGACATACTTTCTACCAAACCATTACCACGTAGTACTCAAAGGCCCTTCTCTATGACATGTCCTAGTCTTTGATGCCACAACATAGTCTTTTCTCCAAAAACTATAAGAGTTTTTCCCTCTTCAACTCCACTCTCAGGAATAATGAAATTGGTGCACCTATCACTAGTAGTGCTTCCCAATAGCTTATACAAATTTTAAATCCAAACTCCCATCAACAATACCATTTCTCCTTGAACTATCCTACAAGTAATTTTTTCAATCACTATTTTTACACCTGCATCACTCATCTTGTTTACAAAAATCAAGATTTTGGTCAATCTTAGGCTGTGAAAACACCATAGTATTATAATTCTTCCACCCATCAAATTTAACTTGACTTTTCCTCATCCTATGATTATGTGTTTCAAGCCATATCCTAGGAAAACATCGCCCCCATCATATCCTTCATACTCGCAAAACCACTCCCTATGGAGATACATATGAAAGGATGCCCCTGGGTTGACCAACCATGCCTCATGATCTACATGTGTACTCGAAGAAGTCAAGAACACATCCCCTCCATCTAAGGATATTTTTTCTTCTGTAAAAGGAGCATCATCATATCCCTTCCCTTTATCAACAATTTTGGATCTATAATCTTTCTTGTAATTCCCTTCTTTCCCAGATCTCCAACATACCTTTACAAATTTTCTAGGAGCTTTATATCTTCCTATGGATTTAGATCTCCCACTTCAAAACTTATTTTTATTTCTATTCTAGGAGTTTCCTCTTATAATAAAGGCATCTTTGTTCTGAATTTCCATGTTTTTCTATCCCATCTCCTTCAATAATAAGGATGAGACTATTTCATCAAAAATAATATTTGCATTACTACCTATGGAAAAAGCTAGACTATCCATCGAGTTTGGTAAACAACACAACAAAGTCATACACTTATCTTCATTTGAAATCTTAATATCTATATATAATAGCTAACTTAGCACATTATTGAAGGTGTTCAAATACTCTATCAAAGGGTCTCCGTCCTTCATCCTCAAGTTATATTGATACAAATTCCCTAACTTATCCCACATTTTCTTCTTTGTAGCTTCTCCTATGACATTTAGTAATACTTAGTCTAAGAGACAGCTATATTGTGCTCTTTTCTCTTCAACCCAACTTATTCTAGTCTTTTGTCAACATCTATGTCGATGTTGAACTCACATCCATATCGATCCACTAACCTTTGTCCATAAACAGGGCTTCCATTTTGAGCTTCCATAGTTCAAAACTTTTCCCATTGAATTTCTCTATCTCTATCTTTGAATTATTCACCATTTCTTTTTCAGCACAAGAATTGATTTTGTAAATATTCCATGTAACAAGATCTACCATAGGAGCCAAATCCCTTAGCCACAAAAGCATCCCCTTGAAGCCAAATTTGCTTTGAAACTAAATTAGGCTTTAACCCTATACATTTGATTGTTGCAAACAAATTCTTAGTAAAAAATAAAAGATACAATGGTGCACACACATTAATATAGAGATTTATCGACAAAACCAGAAATATTTTTTAGTATATTTCTTTACACTATAAGAATACAATATGTATATCCCACGACACCAATAATTTTCCAATCCATTTACCCTATATTGTAATATAACCATGATCCATTAACAAAATTATAGAACCATGGGATGAACCACCATGTGGCACAAAACTACTAACTTGAGAAAATTGTTTGTCAAAAACCAACAAACACATACACAAAAAATTACCCCAAAAAAAATCTTGGGGGAAGTTTCCCCAAAAATCCCTATGTACCCCTCGTGTCTACAAATAAACACTTAAACCCCTAGACTAGTAGCTAAGTATAGAACAATTGTGCAAAGCACTCTCTACTTTTTCTATGACCAAAAGATTAAATAAGAGGTAAAGAAGCCTACTTGTAGCTTTCACTTACTCCTTATCTCCCTGAATCAATTTTGTCGCTCCTTTCCATACTTAATCCGCCTGAAGAGTACCTGCACACAGACAAAAGATAAAAACCAATCAAACCGTATGATAATGATCTATTGATTAAACTTAGTATGGAATCAAGTACATAGTATGCATATGAAAGCATCAATGAATAACACAAGCATATGGAAAAATCTTTGAACACTTTATTAGTAAAAGGAAGAGTTACAACCCAATTTGCTTGATTCAACATCACTCCTCCAGTTCAATCCCATCCTCTCCTCATAACAAGCAAGGCATTTTGTCATCATTACAATACTTGAAATCAAATCAAGTCTCATACTAACAGCATCTCCCTATAATTCAATGATTTCCAGCCCAACCCCTGATCACTTAGATGAGTGGTCTTTTTATAGGTGAATGAAGGAAGTTATGCCATAAATGGTGATAATGAATGCCCTCCCAAACTTAGAATTTAGTTCCATGGAGGAAGGGATAAAGGGATCGATGCTCCTTAACTCCCTACCTCATTCAAATTCGAGCTACACATAATGGTAAAGTTAAGTTTCCTTATAGGTTATGTGGAGGGAATCACCCCATTCACCTTTGTCCCTATCTGGACGAAGCCAAAAAGGTGTTGGATAACCGTCCTACTTCACTGCAGCGACTTCCATCTGGTTACAGGAGACTCTCCCTTTCATCATGCTGTGGGCATCTAAACCAATCTCAAGCATAGTTTTTCGTTTTAAGCTTGCGTAAAAATGAAATTGAATCCAAGCATAGTTTTTGTTTCAAGCTTGTGTAAACATGAAACTAAATCCAAGCATAGTTCCTTATGGTTCAAGCTTGTGTAAAAATGAACCCATTTCCATTTTAACCTTCATGAATATCCTTCTTCCTCTACTTGGTTGTTGAATCTGGTATTCGCATGCCCTTCTGGAGTTATAAAAATTGTCTACAACAACTACCAACTACGACTAGGAAAATCGGATTTCTAGGCTATAAACCCTTTGAGAAAAAACCTATATGTGTATTCTTTTCTCTTCCACTGAGAATTGATTATGCTCAATGAAAATATTGGATTGTTTTTCCCCTTGCCTGTTGGAATCACTTGAACTAGCAAGTGGAATTTTTCTGCCCACCTGCACTGAAAAATCAAACTTGCTAAAGAAACTCACACTGCCTAGCTTAAGCTTTGTGCAACCTCCAAAAATTCGTCCTGCTACTCCTTATGAACAACAAATTTCTACTTTCACTTCTGAGATTCCATGTCTGATAAAAATCACCTTGATACCATGTGAAAATTTCAACATTGAAATCCTATTGTAGCAATTGGAATGATTTCTTCCAATTGTAAATTAATTTAACAATTTATTACTATGGAAACAACGAAATAATCACACTACAATCTTCACAAAATAATTGCAGAAAATAAATGTGTTGGAAACTGAGAAAACACTGGCACATGCACACAATAAAATTGACAGTTATTTTTGGACAAAAGTCTCTGGAAAAACCCAACTTGGGAAAATCGGTGCAGCAACTGAGGTATTAATTATTAACGTAAGAGCCCTCGTGAAAATTCCATGTAATAAAAATTAATAAAGGGAAAAATAATAACCACGGTTGATGGGACACTTATTCCAAGTTGAATGTTGAGCACGACATCCTAGGGGTTGTTCATTTGGTTTATCATGGCTAAGGAAATTGGCAAAGGCAATGGCTAAGGATATGGAAAGGAAAAATGGAATTTTTGGCACATTTATTTATGAAAATAATGGAAATTAGGAGAAAAGGGAGGTGAAAGGTCACAGGTTGCATGGCAGGAGGAAAATGAAGGAAAATAATGGAAAATGAAAAAAAATAGAGACCTCATTCATAAAAAGGATTCTGAGGATTAGTTGGTAACCTTTTGCCAGTTGAGTTTTGGAGCTCTCTCATTATTCTCTCTCTCTCACTCTTGGACACTTAGAGTTTTCTTAGAGCATTTTGGCATTGGAGAAAGAAAGGAAAAGAAGGCAAGAGGAAGCAAAGATCAAGCAAGGAAAGGAAAGATCAAGCAGCTATTGTAGGATTCATTGTAGGTATCGATTTGCATGTGTATTTTCCTTGCTATATTTGGCATGCATGGTATTGCATGCAGTTCTTTTGTTGTTGTGGCATGGGTTTTGCCAAGTGTAACAGTGTTTTCAGCCTAGCCTTGCCATTTCTGGATAGCCATGGTGTGATGGGGTTCTCATGTTTTGGTTGAGTTGGATTGTTGGATGGATTCAAAACTGAGTAGGGTGGATCTCCAAATGATAGAGAACATGGCCTAGTGGTCCCTGAACTGGATTGTGGATCATGTTAAAGCCACTAGCCTAGTGACCCCTGAGCCAAACTGTGGGTTGTAGTAAAGCTAGGATTATGTTGCCTTAGTGGGCCTAGGAATCCTTGCTGGTGAGTGGCAGGATATAAGGTAAAGCCAGGAGGTGGGTTGCTCTCTGTTGGGCCTAGTAATCCTAGGTTTGGGATATGTAGTAAATCCTGGAGATTGGGTCCCAGTTTAGGGCCTAGTGATCCAGGTTTCGATTGCAGTAAATCCTGAGAGACTAGGAGACAAGAAAATTCCTCATAGTGTAAGTGGAGAACTCTGGTGACATCCATGCTTGTTTGGCCTAATGATCGGGTGGAGATCACAGTAAATCTTGTTATGATATGTTTATTGTGTTAGCCTAGTGATCCAGGATGGATTATGGTGAAGTTTGGTTTCTATTGATGAGGGTGAGGTGGTTTAGCCTCGATATGCCCTAGTTGGTTCTTTTGGTTTGAGTCCCACATTCATGCTTGGAATATGGCATGGGGGTGAATGACTGAAGAGAGATTTGGCTCAGCCACTCTATGGTCGAGTGGAACATGGAAGTCCCATCCCGGGTTTGGTTTTTGTATCATTAATGAAAGGTTCTTTCTCCTTGTATTTCTATGAGCATTTTAATGTATCATATGTGGTTTATATGGTTGTACTTTCATGAGTATTTATGCTTTTATTATGTTGGTTATATGTGTGTTTTATGGCAGCATCAATGTATGGATCTTAGCATGTTTTTGTGTGTAAATGAATGGACAATGTATATATGGCCTAATAGATGGTAATGCAACAAATGACTTGAGGGAATAATAATTCTTAGCGATTCTCAGATAAGTACAAGATCCCTATGTTTAATTTTGTTGGTTACACCAATAGATTACATGTTTGCGACATGTTTGACGAAATGCTCGTCATGGCTAGTAGGGGTCTGATTAAGGCCTTGTTTAACTTATTGGTTTTGCATCATTGTTTCCATCTTCTTTTAATACTCCTAAGTTATCATTCCATTATGGGAAGTGACCTGGGATCTGGGCCTGAAAAAGTGGCTTAAATTCGAGGGACGTTGACATAGCACTGACAAATTGGGTCTCTAGACGCTCAGAGGAAAGCCTGTGAGAGCAACTTTAGGTTTTTGGATGCTCCCATGCCTAGAGCATGAGAGCAACTGAGGGTTAAGATGTCTAGAACATCAGTGGGACCCAAGGACAGGATGTCTGAGTGGCTAAAATGTATCCTAAGGGTTATATTGTTGATGTGGATAGGTTGGTTGGTGTGTTCCATCGATTCCACTTCCTTAAGGTCACATGGGAGGTCGAATCCAATCATAGTAGCCTCTCATCGCATGTTTACCCTGGTTGATTGGTTACTCAGGTAGATATGTGAGGAGGGTGTTACAGAGTGGTATTAGAGCATGGTTCACCCCTCGGACTAGATTGGGCGGTGTGTGTTGGTCATGCATGTATGTCAGTTGCATGTGTGTCTCTTACACTTGCATTCCATGTGCGAGTTACATTTGCTTGATGTTGATCGTGATGGTAGTAAGGTTGTCATCAGGAACTTGATAATTGATTTTGTCTAATGCATCGTCATGAGTATATGACTGGTTGCATATGGTTATATGTCACTTACATGTTGATTATATGTCGCTTGATTACATCCTTGTATATCATGTGCATTCTTGAATGCTTTGATTACATGTATCAGTCTTGTAGGTTGATTATAATAATTGATCGCTTATGCTCAATTACCTGTGTTTATGCATATGTGTAGTTGATTAGGCATTGCTTATGCATGTTGATGGTTGCATGTGGCAATGTGTATAATGGAGTAATGGTTGTTGTCATGCATGAGGTCATAGCATGTATTAATGATATGGCCTTGCATTGATGACTGGACCCTAGTTAGAATGATGTTTATGCATTGATGCACTTACTTGTTATATATCTATATGCTATTATGTTTATGTTATACATGTATCACATTGATTGTTGATCTTGCAAACAAGTTATCCTCCCCGAGTTATGTTAAGGTACGTTGATTTATTATGATTTGGTTTATTTGAAATATTATGCATTGCAGGAAAGAGACAAAATGGATAGCAAGGTGGTATACTACATAGAAACTCCTTATGAATCAGATGGGCAACGTGGTGTGGGGCACTCTTCTAATTTGGCAGACATATTGAGGAGCTTGAAGGAAGACATAAGGAGTTGTAAGGTAGATGATGACTGGATCATACCGGCACAAGAGAAACAAGCAAAGGTTAATGCTATACTTCTTCAGAGTTTGTCAAACTTGTAGCGACAAGTGTCTCTTCAGATCAGCCATGGACATGAGGTTAAAACTAATGGGGCATATGGCCATAGGTCTCCTAGTAGACACATGTTGGATATATCTGATACGGTGAGAGATGGCAGGTTGTTGGACACTTCGGATAGGAGAGGCGATGAGTATAGGTACTATTCCCATTCTTATTCTGAAAAACATAATGATCGTCATCGTTACCATCCTTACAGGAAGAATGATAGAGGATACTTACCATATGTGTTTAAGAAAGCGAAGCCACCTAATTTTGATGGAGATGTGAAGAAGTCGGAAGATGCAGAGGCTTGGATACTTGGGATGAACAAATTCTTTGAGTTGCATGATTAATCAGAAAACATGAAGGCCACAGTAGCGATTTTCAACTTGAAAAGTAAAGCAAACATTTGGTGGGAAAATGTTAAGTGGGTCAGAGACATCAAGACAGTTGACTTGAGTTGGTGGGAGTTCAAGAGGCTTTTCAAGAAGAAGTACTTGTCAGAAAGGTACTACGATAGTAAGGCAAAAGAGTTTTATGATCTAAATATGAGATCAATGACATACGAAGAGTACACGACCAATTTTATGGAGCTATTGAAGTATATACCATATCTTACTAATGAGAAGGTTAAAGTTCAGTGATTTGTCAGTGGTTTTCCATTAGCATTTAGAGATCAAATTGAGTATGATGAGCCTCTGTCACTTGAGGAATTTATTAGGAAATTGAAGCATTATTATGAACAGTCAAAGTGTAAGAATAGATCTCAGCAAGGATGGAAACGAAAATTCAAAGGTAAAGGCAAATGGCAGCCTAAGAGGACAAGGCCTCAGCATGTATATGAGAATGAAAATGTTGCACCACAAAAGAGGTTTAATGCAACTAGATAGGGACACAAGTCACAACAACAGTATAGAGGTGTTGGTACTAGTTGGTTGGAGTGTTAGAAATGTGGCAAGGAACACCTTAAGAAAGATTATCCACAGAATCACGGTGGTAGGCCTCAGATATACAATGCACAGGAGTCGTAGATTATTGGGGATGTTGGTCATAGTATTCCTTGTATCTATGCAACACTGGACAATAGGCAAGTAGACCATCAGGCATCTATCATTGAGATGGACAATAAGATTTGTGATCAAGTTATTTCTATCTTGATTGACCATGGATCTAATTATAGTTATGTTAGTCCTGACTTGGTGGATAAGTTTGGTTTGCTGAAAGAGTTGCATGCAAATTCTTTGTTAGTGCAATTGGCTATAGGTACAAAGAAGCGAGTTCATTATTAGGTAAGAGCTTGTGCATTTGATTTGAATGGCATGCCTACCACAACACATCTAAATGTATTACCATTGGGATCATACAGTATGTTGTTGGGCATGGATTGGTTGTATCTTCATAGAACCAAGGTAGATTGTTATGACAAATTCATTGAGTGTGTTGATGCAATGGGGAATCAAGAGTCTTGTAGGGTAAGAAAAAAGCCACATCAGCTAGGATGGTGGCATCTATGCAAGCAAAGCGTAGCCACAGGAAAGGGTGTATGTTAATTGCAGTGCACATTTCTAGTGATAAGGGCAAGGAGGTTGAGGATGCAGATGTACTGAGAAGGTACACAGTTTTGAAACAATTTTCAGATGCATTTTTAGAGGATAATATAGAGTTTCCACTTCACAGGGAGGTAGACTTTTCTATTGAGTTAGTGCCAGGGGAAGCTCCAACATCAAAAGCACCTTACAGGATGAGCACACTGAGTTGGTTGAGTTAAAGTTATAGTTGAAGGAAACGTTGGACAAGGGATACATTAGGCCAAGTGTATCACCTTGGGGCGCACTGGTCTTATTTTTGAAGAAGAAAGATGGAACTCTCATATTATGCATTAACTACAGGCAGCTGAACAATGTGACTATTAAGAATAGGTACCCATTACCAAGGATTGATGACATGTTCAATCAGTTGAAGGGAGAAACAATGTTCTCTAAGATTGACTTGAGATCAGGATATCACCAGGTACACATCAAAGAGGAGGAAATTTACAAGGCAACTTTCCGGACGAGGTATGGCCTCTATGAGTTTGTTGTAGTTCCATTTGGCTTAACTAATGTTCCAACTACATTTATGTGCTTGATGAATAGTGTAATGTATATGTATTTGGATAAGTTTTTTATTGTGTTCATTGATGATATACTGGTATATTATAAAAATTAAGAAGAGCACGTCAAGCATTTAGCAGCAATGTTGAGGTTATTGAGGGAGCATTAGTTGTATGCTAAGCTCAACAAGTGTAGTTTCTTTCAAAGAGAGGTGCACTACTTGGGACATGTTGTATCCAAGGAGGGCATTATAGTATATCCAAAGAAGATAAGAGTCGTCATGGAGTGTGTAGCTCCTAAGAGTGTGGATGAGGTGAGATCTTTCATGGGGTTAGCAGGCTATTATAGGAGGTTCATCAGGAACTTCTCGCAGATTTCTTATCATATCACATCATTGTAAAGGAAAGGTAAGAAGTTCAAATGGATAGGGGAATATAAGGCTAGTTTTGAGCAGCTTAAGTAGTTGTTGACACATGCACCAGTGCTACAAATTGTAGATCCGAACAAAGAATTTGTGGTATGCACATATGCTTGCAAGAGAGGCCTTGTTGGAGTCCTTATGCAGGATGGACAGGTGGTGTGATATCAATCTCAAAAACTGAATGAGCACGAGAATAACCACCCAACACATGACCTTGAGTTAACAGCCATCATACATACCTTGAATATGTGGAGGCATTATCTTCTTGGCAAGAGGTTTGTACTTATGAGTGATCGTATTGGGTTGAGGTATTTGTTTGACCAGCCGAATTTGAATACCAGGCAGGCTAGTTGGTTGGCCATGATCAATGAGTTTAATTTTGAGAGCAGGTACATTAAAGGTAAAGAGAACAAGGTGGCAGATGCTCTCGACAGGGGGATACAGGTAAATCACTTGGCAGCTATGAGCTCCTATGGGACAGACTTACAGGACAGGATCTTGCGGGCAGGTCAGCAAGATGTCAAGTATATGGATATTGTGCATAGGTTGCAGCTGGGTACAGGTACAAGTGGTAGTACAAGTACAAGTGTAGGTACATGTGGTAGTACATGTACAGGTATAGGTGCAAGTGCACAGGGTATGGATTATTGTCGTACAGTGGATGGATTGGTCATATTCAGAGATAGGATATATGTGTCAGACAGCAGTGATCTCAAGAAGATGACCTTGAGAGAGTTTCATGCGAAACTTTATTCAGGTTACCCAGGTTATATGAAGACACTAACAGCAGTGAAGAGATATTATTATTGGCTGAATCTGAGGAGGGATCTAGCAGAATTTGTGGCTAGATTTTTTGATTGTCAGTGAGTAAAGGCAGAGTGTAAACATCCAAGTGGACTGCAACAGCCGATTGAGATTCCAGAGTGGAAATGGGAGGTCAATTCCATGGACTACATCACAGGGTTTCCGAAGACAGTGAGACAACATGATTCCATCATGGTTGTTGTGGACATGTTAACAAAGGTTGCACATTCCGGTGAAGTCTACATTCTCAGCTAGCGATGTGGCACATGTATTCATAAGAGATGTGGTCAAATTGCATGGTATTCCAAACAATATTGTGTCAGACATGGATGTGAAGTTCACTTCCAAGTTTTGGAAGGAGTTATTTGAAGGTTTGGGCACAGAGTTGGCCTTCTGCACAACTTATCATCCGTAAAAATATGGAGAAACAGAGAGGGTCAACAAGATATTGGAGGACATGTTGAGGATGTATGTGATGCATTAGTAGGGGAAGTGGGAACAATATCTCCCCTTCGTTGAGTTTTCATAAAACAATGGTTATCAAGAGTCATTGAGGATGAGGCCTTTTGAGGCATTGTATGGGAAAAGTTGCAATACTCCCATCAGTTGGGGTGATCTAGTTAACAGGGTGTTGATTGGACCAGAGATGTTGCAGACATGGAACAAGAAATGCAGGTGATCAAGAAGAATCTAAAGGCAGCACAGGATAGACAGAAGAGTTATGCAGATCAGAACATATTGTTTAACGATTTATAGGTTGGGGAATAGGTGTACTTGCACATCAAACCGAAGAAGATCTCCTTGTAGATTGGATCATGTGCCAAGCTGGAACAATAGTTTTGTGGACCCTTCAGTATCATTGATAGGATTGGGCCAGCGTCCTATTGACTCGCACTGCCTCCGGTAGTGAAATTCCATGATGCTTTCCATGTGCCATTGCTTAAGAAGTATGATAAAAATGTTGATCATGTGATTGACCGGTATGTATTGCAAGTCGAACCAAATGGAGAATTCCAGTCGGAGCCTCTATGTATATTGCAGAAAAAGGTGCTCATGCTTCAGAACTAAGCAATCGAGCAAGTCAAAGTGTGGTGGAAGCACTTTAGGCTCGATGAATCTACATGGGAGATGGCGTATCAAATGCAGGCTATGTATCCTTCCTTGTTTTCCAATTGAGGCAAGATAGTTTTGGCTTGGTTTTTTGGTGTGATGTTGGTATATGTCTTCGTATATGTTACGGTATATGTTTTAATGATTTTTCTATATGTACATATGTATATGGATGTAAATACCACCATGTGCTAAGTTATAAAGCTCCAATAAGTGGTATGGGTGTCATTCCATTGGGATGTCATGTTATTATGTTGTTATGTTGGTTTGCTTTTCAGTAGGGTGATCATTGTAAATACTGCATCGAGTTATGTTATAAAGCTCCATGGGAAGTATGTTTTCTTTTCAGTAGTTTTGTTAAGGTCTTGGTGTGGTTTAACACCGAGGACGGTGTTCCCCAAGGGGGAGGGTTCTGTAATAGCCTTGGTGAAAATTCCATGTAATAAATGCTAATAAATGAAAAAATAATAACCACAGTTGATGGGACACCTATTCCAAGCTGAATGTTAGGCAAGATATCCTAGGGGGTATTCATTTGGTTTACTATGGCTAAGGAAATTTGCAAAGGCAATGGTTAAGGCTTTGGAAAGGAAAAATGGCATTTTTATAAAATTTATTTATGAAAGTAATGGAAATTAGGAGAAAAGGGAGGTGAAAGGTCACAGGTTGCATGTGAGGAGGAAAGTGAAGGAAAATAATATAAAACTAAGAAAATAGAGGCCTCATTCATAAAAAGTTCTGAGGAACAGTTGGTAACCTTTTGTCAGTTGAGTTTTGGATCTCTCTCATTATTCTCTCTCTCTCTCACACGGTCTTGAACACTTAGAGTTTTCATGGAGAATTTTGGTATTGGGTCAAGAAAGGCAAAGAAGGCAAGAAGAAGCAAATATCAAGCAAGGAAAGGTAGGATCAAGAAGCTACAACACGATTCATTGCAAGTATCGATTTTCATGTGTATTTTCCTTGCTAGATTTGGCATGCATAGTATTTCATGTGATTATTTTCTATCATGGCATGGGTTTTTCTAGGTGTAACAGTGTTTTTAGCCTAGCCTTTCCATTTCTGGATAAAAATGGTGTGATGGGGTTCTCATGTTTTGGTTGAGTTGTATTGCTGGATGGATTCTAAGCTGAGTGGGGTGGATCTCTAGATTGTAGAGCACATAGCCTAATGGTCCCTGTACCAGACTGTGGATCATGGTAAAGCCATTGCCCTAATGACCCCTGAGCCAGACTGTGGGTTGCGGTAAAGCCAGGATTGTGTTGCCTCAATGGGCCTAGGAATCCTTGCCGGTGAATGGTAGGATATACAATAAATCCAAGAGGTAATTTTCTTTCTATTGGGACTAGTAATCTTGGGTTTAAGACATGCTGTAAAGCCTGGAGAGTGGGTCTCAGTTTAGGACCTAGTGATCCGAGTTTGGATTGCAGTAAAGCCTGAGAAACTAGGAGACAAAAAATTCCTCACGATGTAGGTGGAGAAATTCGGTGGAATCCATGCTTGTTTGGCATAGTGATCAGGTGGAGATCACGGTAAAGCCTGTTATGATATGTTTATTATGTTGGCCTAGTGATCCTTGATGGATTACGATAAAGCCTAGTTTCTATTGATGAGGTTGAGGTGGTTTACCCTCGGTATGCCCTGGTTGGTTCTTTTGGTTTGAGTCCCACATTTGTGCTTGGAATATGGCACGGGGGTGAATGAGTGAAGAGAGATTTGGCTCAATGATTCTATGGTCAGGTGGAACGTGGAAGTCCCATCCTGGGTTTGGTTTTTGCATCATTAATGAAAGGTTATTTATCCTTATATTTCTATGATCATTTTTATGGATCATATGTTTTTTATATTGTTGTACTTTTATGAGTATTTCTGTTGTTATTATGTTGGTTATATGTCTGTTTTATGACAATAACTATGTATGTATCTCAACATGTTTTTTCTTGTAAATGAATCAATAATGTATCTATGGCCTAATGATGGTTATGGAGCAAATGACTTGTGGGAAATTGATCTTAGCATTCTCAGATAAGTACAAGATCTCTATGTTTAATTATGTTGGTAACACCTGTAGATTATATGCTTGCGACATGTTTGACGAAATTCCTGTCATGGCTAGTAGGGGTCTGATTAATGCCTTGTTTAACTTATTTCTTTTGCATCATTGTTTCCATGTTCTTTTACTTCTCCTAAGTTATCATTCCATTCTAGGCAGTGACCTGGGCTTTGGGCCTAAAAAGTGTCTCAAATCTCGGGGACGTTGGCATAGCATTGACAAATTGGGTCTCTAGACGTTAACAGGCAAGCTTGTGAAATTTCGTTGATTACTATGTTCCATTCGATACCCTATTTGTTCAAGGTAAAGGATCTGAATCAAAGAAGATTGTGTTTTAAGATTTCAATGCTAGCGATGTTGTCAAACAAACAAGGAACATGCTTTGTCAAAGCAGCTCTCAACAAAAAGGACAACTCCTAAAAGGCAATGTAATACAAGTTGCACTACAATTCTATAATTAATAAATGTGTCCATACTTTATAAGATATTTCATACTACAAATGTTGAAAAAGATTACGGATTTGTTTTGAGAATAGCTTGGTTGAATAAAGACAAGCCTATTAAGGGAGGAAAATATGATGATGTAAAAGTTATTGTAAACAAATCTCCTATCAAGACTTTGATTATCTTTTCCAATGATCTTGTGCAAGTGATTGCAAAGGATGTACCAATAACAACTAGAGATGCATTAGAAAATTATCTCCACAATTTGAAAGACAAAATCTTATTAAATGCCATCAGCTGGTGTATGATTTGTTGAGTGAAGAATTCAAGAATGGTTTTCATGCCCTATCCACTATAGCAAAATATACTATAGAAGTCAAGGGAAATGACATCTTTCCCATTGAGATTACTTGTCAAGTTTCAAGTGGTTACTGAGACATGAACAAACTAGCACTTTAACTTTCAACGCACAAAGAAATGGACAACATAATGACAAATCATCAACCAAGAAAAGAATGTCTAAAGAATTAAATGACCAGAAGGTTGGACATATGTATCATAAAGAGGATGAATTGGAGGGAATCTTGGTATGAAAAGGACCTTCATGGAGAATTTGAGGTGTAGTTACTGAGTAGTGAGAGGGATAGAGAGGTATTCCAGATGTCAGATGATAGGGTAGCCAGATGCTTGATGACAGAAGATAAAGAGGAATGCATTGTTAGGTGACAAAAAAAGTTACAAACTTGAGATGGACAGAGGAGCGTTAAGTTATACAAAAGGAACATTATGAAAGAGGATGCCAGAGGGCATGTTTCAATGTATGTAGGTCTGAGCTTAGTCAAACCACATGTTAAACACTAGAAAGGTGGTGATATCGAGACATTACAACATGTTAGAGTTGAAATGATTTTTTACATTGATGCCAGGAATATGCACTGAGAGAGCCATAATATGCCAGATGATAGGACAGTTCACTAGAAGGAAAACAATTTGATGCTCTCACACAAAAATTGATTTGTTGAAGAAGATGACAGTGCATTAGAAGGAAAATGAAATTCCATGCCATTCATTTTTTGTTTTACGTGCCTACGTGAACTTCCTAGGTGAACATAATTTTTGTTTAGGGTTTTATGCCCTAAGTTGGCAGAAAACATGCAAGAGTGAAAACAGGGTGGGTTGTTGGTTGTTCCTATTGTACACACATGTTGGGGATATTCAGGGCCATTATCACTCTCTTCCCACTTGGAAAGGAGTCATGATGCATAAGAATGATCAATTCAGTGTAGTAATACACACACACTCCTAGCAATTTTAATGTCTAGTTAGTGTATTAGATCAAGATGATGTATAAAGAAAATCATGAGATGGATATAAAAAAAACACGAGATATTCACAACTCTATAGACTTAATGGCTCCAATGAGATTCATATGGTTATTTACTTGGAACAATAAATGAAACTTTCAAAAATAAATGGATATCAAAATGATAGCGTAGAGGAGTAGTCTCTCTCATTTGACAAGATTGTAGAAGAAAGTGATATCTGTTGTATTATTTGGCCTTACGAGAGGTTTGGATTTGAGTGATTTTGATGATTTGGCAATCTATTGTAGTAACAATGCTATAGAAAACATAATCAATGTTGTAAGCCTTTGAGTGGCCTTAGGATAGCCAATCACGTGAGGAAATTGGTATAATGCAACCGTGGCATACCACAAATATGTTGTCCTATGCACATTTCTTGTTGTTGGTTCACAAAGAAGTGGAATTATTTAATTGAAGGATGTTCATCATGGAGAGAATAATTAATTTGCTTTCCTCATATCTCAAAACTAGGAAATACTTTTGTTGGAAGTACTTGAACATGTTAGTGCAAATGAAGAACAATGTGCTGCAATTATAAGCATAAAGAAAATTAGCGAATAATGTAGATGTGGACCATCTGGTCAAGATGTTGAAGAGGAAGATCCAAATATAAAGGCACAAGCATCATATATGTGGCCTAAATATATGCCAAATCTATAGAAGAGTGTGGCCATCAATACTAAAGACCCAAATTATAGTATATGAGAATGGTAGAAATTGAATCAAAATTATTATCATATAGTTTCAATTAGAAGAGAAATGGCTTTGATTGCAAACATATTCTAAGTAAACCTTAATTGGTGAAGGCTCATGTTTTTCTTGGGTGCATCCAGTTTCATAAGGTGATCAGTGATATAAAATATTCAACATGGATTATTTGGTAAAACCTTTAATGAAAAATTGTTTTTGCTACTCAATGAAAAATAGTGTTTGTCACATTGTTTAGTGGGTTGATACCTATGGAGCATTGTCCTTGTATATCCAAAACAATAACATATGCCAATACACTTGTGGATATGTAAATTGCATTCTAGCTATCAAGTCAAAGTGATTGCTCAAAAAAAATTGGTTTTAAGTTTATTCCATAGAGAATAGTGAGTTGTGACTTGATGAGATAAGGTCTTATTGTATTGATATTGGTGCTTTCTGTTTTCTATTGTGTGGTTGCCTCAAAAGACAATGAAATCAATGAAGCTATGGAGTATTTCAAACCCTAAAATATTTTATGAAGTTCTATAAACAATAGAGCATTTCCATTGTTGGACACCATTGTTGGCTACTGATGCTGGAAACTATTTTGAAGAAACTACAAGGATTGAAGAAAATTGCAATAAGAACTGGTTGAAAGTGCTCATAAGGCAAGAAGGTAAGGATAAATAAATGTTGAGTTGTGTTGAGTTTCACAAATCACAGTGGGACCCCCTCTCCATTGATTTCAAAGGGGAGGTAAGCAGAGATAAGGAGAAATGATGGATAAATTATTCTCATAACAAATGGGGGAGGATCAATGTGTTGCCATCAATGCCAAATGGGGGGATTGTTGGCATAGTTGTCATTTATGGCGAAGAAGCGGCAAAGTATGATGGCAAAGGGTGTTGTTGATCAGGAGGTGAAGGAGTTGAGTATGTGTTGCTTGTTAGAGGTTTCTTGAATATATTGTAATGTTGTTGAACTAGTTATGTTGGTGAGTTGGTTATATTGAAGTTGATATGCTGAAAGAGGTGTTTTTAAAGATGCATGAAGAAGTTGTGATGCAAGGTAATGGAAAATGTTATGAGTTGAAAATAGTATGTTGGAGAAGAAGTAGTGACGTAAAGGGAAAAGTTATAGAGATGTTGACAAAGTTGTGATGCAAATGGCTATAATACTAGGTGAGAGTTTTTTTTTTTCCTAGTTCAGGGGATAGGCATAGATTACAATCAAGCTACTAGCATCCATAGTTTAGATTGACAGTGAACTACCAACGTCCAAAGTTTAGATTAATAGTTCATTATCAACATTTGCAATCCAAATTTGCAGTGTGGAACCAACATCCATGTTCTATTGTATGGATAAATAAACTTTAGCTTTTGTAACCATTAATATTGGCCTATGTTACTTCATTTTTTTGAATAATTTAAGGTTAATTTATATTTGTTTAAATATTCAAAATCTGAAAAGAGTTTGGAAATGAAGAGACAACCTTGGAATGCAAAGAGACAAGAGTGTTCACTTCATATTCTTGTGTGGAATACTAACAACCATCAAAGTTTGTTTATAAAATATGTGATTTTGGAAGGTTGGAATGTTAGAGAGTATGTGAGAGAGTTGATTGAGTTGTTGTGGGACCTCGTTCATGAGTTACCTGACACAAAAAGATAGAGGTAGAAGAGAATATGTGAAGAATATTTGAGGAGGAGGAGAAGTAGAGATAGATATGCAGGGATGCAGAACGAAAGATCAGGTAAAGTAACACATTTTTGTATTTTATGTATTCAAGGGATTGTAGTCTCCTTTCAAGTTGTAGCTTGAAAAATAACATGTTGGAGCCTGTCTAAATGGAAGTCGGAGCTTCCAAGCAAGTCGTAGCTTGCAAAACAAATAGTGGTAGGAGCCTCCTGTAGGTTGTAGCCTACATAAAATTGATGTAAAAGAGGGAATAGGTTATAGTTTTCCAACAAGTTGTAGCTTGAAAAATAGTAGAGAGATTGGAGCTTCCAAAAGTTAACGCAATAGAGGAAGTAGGAGCTAGCCTTTGCATCACAACAACTACAAATTTAGGTTTTCTCCCTTTATGGGTTTCCATTTATATTTGGTGTTGATTTTTATGTTGGAGTTGAATGTCATTTATGTGTTAAAATCTGCTTTTATATGGAGTAATGTTTCTCATTTAGTTGTTCAAATAAATGTTTCAAAGAAAAATGAGCATAAATTTGATGTCCATGAATGCACTAAACTTATTCAACCCCCCTCTCAGTTTAGTCAAGTTTCCAACATTATGGCCCTAAGGATGATGAAGTTTTCATGTACTCATGGATCTTAGTCATATGACAAATAATCAAGCAAATTCATAGTCTTTATCAAGGTCTTTTGATTTCCAAAGAAAAGAAGGCAAAAGAGCCCACAATCTGATTGTGGGAGACTCCCTCCTTATTTTGCAACATTTATTTAAAGGATCAATGTCGAAGAAAAAATCTCTAGAATATATCATGAAAAGAACATGGAAATGGTAAAATACGTCCCATCGATAACATATTTTCACGTATTACAGGACCGTAACAAAGAAGCAAACAAACTTGCTAATAATGGATGCAAATTGAAAGCAGAGAATTGTGCATCAATGACCAAATTAGGCCATCAATTATCCCTTCATGCAGCCTCCTCATGACCTAGTACTTTCATAGTCATAAAGGAATTTATTATCAATCAATAGTTTTGTGTTTTGTAAATATTGTATTGTGTTGGGGAAATTTTGTAAGGTATACACCTAAAAAAACCCCATTTTTATCGCTCAATAGTATGCTCCTCGGGAAAGTTTAGCATATCTCTTGGATAAGAGAAAAATGATGGAAAATTTGAAGAAGTTGTTATGTAATTCTTGATGTATTTGTCGTGAGCCTCACATAGATTTATGTAATATAAATACCCTTTCTGATTTAAAAAATGATTACTAAGTGAGAAGAAGAAGGGTAGGGGACTAAATTAAAAATTTACTTACAGTGCTGAAAAAACACTTCGTGTTGAGGGCTCCTTCAATTTAAAATGTTGGATGCATGTTGAAGACCAAACTGTTGGAACTATCAATGAACCATCTTGAAGTTGTTGCACTTTCTAAAGTATCTTTGAGCCATTATTTAACATAATCCTGTAAAATTGAAATAATGACTTCTTATTTCACTTGAACTTCAAATAATTCATCCTTAATATCTTTTAAATCATAACTAACTTGATGTACCATCTTTCATTTGTCTTCATTCTTTCAAATGAAGTGAATTAACCACTTTTGAATTTCCTTTTTCACGAAATCAACAAGTTTTCTTGAAGTCATTGCCTTGCGTGATCGTTAGTACATCGACATGCTCTTGCATTTTTCTTGGTCCAAGAAAATTGCATCCATAATTAAACTGGGACCCTCCAACTCTTCTTCTACCTTGATTAATTTAAATAATAAATCATTCCATCTTGTCTTAATATTGTCACACTTGGAAATTAATTCTCAAAGCATTTTACTTATCTCTTTCCAACAAGCCTTTAATTGTCTAATTCTTCCTCGGGATGAAAGATTTTGTTCTTTTCTCTGGTCTTCATTCATAGCTAATGCTTTCATAATAAATGTAGTTTAAGGCCTCTTTACGGAACATGCCATCATTTTCCAAGTATTCAATGAGATAATTAATTATGACAGATAATTTGGCCAAAGTTGTATCTACTCTCCGCACTTCTAATATTGCATCCATTGTTTTATTTATATTATAGGTAGATTAATATTGGATTATGACTAAAAAACTTGATCCCACTCTAATTCTTGAGCTACTTTCTAGGATGTCTTCTGAAACTTGAGTTGGCCTAATAGTGGATATTGGATTAGCATAAAATGATTTGGTAACAATGACATATCAAATTCATTTATTTTTTATTTCAATATTTCATTACCTTATATTCACTAATTGAATAGGCTAATGCCTCTCTGGTTGCCTGATGAAATTCAAACAACTTGAATGCTTAGGTAAATAGGGTGTTCCATACATGATGGAAACATTTAATAACCACTCATACAACTAGATCAAAGATCACAATGCCAATATTTTTACATGTTTAAATCCCTATAAGAGGGAAACAGTCCACGACCCTAACCAATGTGACCACTTGAGGCAATTTTATTAATTCAAAATAAAATATTTTATATAAGAGAGCTCTCATAATCAATAATCATTCATGATATTCCAAGCTTTGTAAATAGAAATCATGGACCAACTAGGTGTTAATCTACAAATCAATAGCCATTAGTATTGAGGAGAATATGAGGCATCAAATCACTCTATGTCTAGAATATATCGTGATTGTCAAATCACGGTGCAACTAATGCATAGTAAAGAAACACACCTTTTCCTAATAGCCACATTAAACCAAGTTGAACTTAACTAACTCTTAAGTGTTTAAATATCCTAACATCCCCCCTTAAGAACAACTTGGGATAGGATTGAATGATTTACAAAGGTGCCACAGTAGGGGAGGGAAGGAGGCATTAGTGCCCATCCACCCTTAATGCCAAATTCTTGACCTCCTCATATAGATCAAAGTTTAGAAAGATTCCCTTCTATAAGGAACTTGGTGAAAATGTGTGCAACTTGATCATGTGTAGGAAACAAATAACTTTAATAGCTCAATCATGAATGAACTTTTTGATGGAGTGAATTTGTAGCTCAATGTATTTGCTACGTTGATGTTGAACTGGACCTTTGGCAAGCTTGATGACACTCTAATTGTTGCATTAGAAGATGGTTAGATGTTGTTGTTGGAATCCAAACTCTAAAAGGATTTGTTGAAGCCACAAGACTCCTTGCCTTGCATTAACCGTTGCTCGATAGTTTGCTTCTATTAAAGAAATATCAATAGCCTATTGCTATTTACAAGCCCAAGTGAGAGGTCAAGAATCAATACTAAAAGCATAATGTGTAGTAGACTTTCAATCATTAGGGTCCCCTGCCCAATATGAACCAATGAAACCAAAGAAAAAAGGATTGCCCCCTTAAATTGTAATGTATCCCAAACTAAAATATACCTCGAACATCTCTAGGTATCTTTTTTGTTACTTTCCAATGACTTTTATGTGGCGTTTTCATACACCGGGAAACAAGATCAATAATGAAGGAAATATTAGGATGGGTATGAGTCAAATCTAAGAGGCCATTAGCTAACTGATGGTACAAAGTGGCATCAACTTTAGTGTAGTGCAGGTGACAATGAGTTTGATTCCATACTGAAAGGGAGAAGGGGCTAATTTACATTTTTTCGTTAAAAAATGATCAAGAACGTCACATCGATGCTTAGATTGGGAAAGAGGAATTCATTCCTTGGTTAACAATATTTGGAGGCCAAGGAAATAATGAAAATATCCTAACTCTATGACTTCAAACTTATTCTTAAGGCTTGACTTCACGTGGGTTAAAATTTTAGGGTCACTACTAGTGATGACAAAACAGAAAAAGGATTATGAGTGATTTCCTACTTTCTTGGAGTAGACAATAGGGTAAGAATGACATCTAAAGAATTCAATATTAAGAAGAAAGCTATCCATTTTTGCAGATTGAGCTCAAAGAGCTTGTTTAATGCCATAGAGAGATTTATTAAGGTGAAAAATAAGGTTGGTGTCACTTTGAACATAGTCATGAGGTTGTTGGATGAGATTTCTTCTTGTAGGTCCCCATGCAAAAATGCAGATTTAACATCCATCCGATGGTCCACCACCCATCCTTGTGAGGAAACAAGGGCTAGAACAAGGTGGATGGAATTCATTTTGGTGATATTGGAAAAGTTTTTATTGTAGTCAATTCCTTCAAATTGAGAGAATCCTTTATCAACTAACCAGGCATTATGTATTTCAAAACTTCTATTTGATGCATACTTAGTTTTGCATACCCATTTATACCTGACAAATTTTCTTCTTTTTGGAAGAGGTACAAATTCCCAAGTATCATTTTCCATCAAGGAACGATATTCTTCATTCATTGTTGTCTCCCAATCTGGATGGCCTAAATTTTCTACAAATGTTTCTGGATCATGAGTTTTTGAAACTTAAGCCTAAAGAGAGGAGGGTTGCAAGAACTGTGAATGAGTATAATGTTGATATGTAGGATCATTGATAAGGTCATCAACTGCTTCACATGTTGAAAATGGCCCATTTTGGAAGTTGTGGTGTTGATTCAGGTTCATATTCAATGGACTCATCTAGATTAATGTGAGCATATGGTGTTGGATTTCATTCTCGATGTCATCATTTGAAGAAGAAAACAGAATAGGAAGAGAAGGGAGCATAAACTCTGAAGATGGATCGTAGGTTGAAGAGGGCACAACCACCAAATTAATTACGTAGACTGGGAGATTTGCATCAATTTTAACATCTCTTGTAATGATTATTTCATTAGAGTGAGGTTGAAGAAGTATGTAATCTTTACATCTTCAAAATATCTAACAAAAATACACTTCTCAATTTTAGGTTGTAAACCTTTTCTTTTTTCATCAGGAATGTGAGCCCATGCTATACTACCAAAGATACAAAAGTGGCTTACATCTAACTTAATGTTATTCCATGCTTCTTCCAATGTTATATTGCTCAAATCCTTTATGGGGAAGTGATTTACTATGTAATTTGCATAGTTGATGAAGATTACTATCATCATAGATATACTCCAGAGGAGCCTCTCATTAGTTCTAGTGGGCTTTTGTCCAACTGTAGGTTGGTAAAGCACCAAGGGTTACAACAAAGCCTATTGACATCAAATAAATCCTTAGGCTAGAGCACAATGGACTTTGGTCTATGTGTAAAGGCACCTTTTACTTGGAAATATGTTGAATCCTATTCATATGTGTATGAATATGAGATAAATTGATTTCCAACCATACATGTGTTGCTCTAAACGAATCCCTTTTCTTTTTGGCCACCATTTTTCGAACCAAATCAGCTCTAGCTACGGTTAACACTAGATTAAACACGAGAAAGTGAGATAAACGCAATGTGATGGCCACATACCAAATTTAACAACTTATACCACAATAATGCAAAAAATGATATAGCGAGGGTGATTGTGTGGAAGATTGAAGAGAATATGAGTGACTAAATAATGCAAGTTATATTGCTTGATATGGTAATCTTCTTTTTGTCAGACATGAAATGAAAAAGATCTCAGAGAATCTTCAATTAATATTTTAGAATTCTCCAATAGTAAGGGCATTGTAACAACCCCGGTGAAAATTCCATGTAATGAAAATTAATAAAGGCAAAAATAATAACCACAGTTGACGGGACACTTATTCCAAGCTAAATGTTGGACAACACATCCTAAGGGTTGTTCATTTGATTGTTTATGGCTAAGGAAATTGGCAAAGGTAATGACAAAGGCTTTGGAAAGGAAAAATGACATTTTTGGCACATTTATTTATGATTATAATGGAAATTAGGAGAAAAGGGAGGTGAAAGGTCACATGTTGCATGTGAGGAGGAAAATGAAGGAAAATAATGGAAAATGAAGAAAATAGATGCCTCATTCATAAAAATTCTTCTGAGGATCAGTTGATAACCTTTTTTCAGTTGAGTTTTGGAGCTCTCTCATTATTCTCTCTCTCTCACTCTTGGACACTTAGATTTTTCTTGGAGCATTTTGGCATTAGAGAAAGAAAGGCAAAGAAGGCAAGAGGAAGCAAAGATCAAGCAGGGAAAGTCAAGATCAAGCAACTACAACAAGATTCATTGCAAGTATCGATTTGCATGTGTATTTTCCTTTCTACATTCGTCAAGCATGGTATTGCATGTGGTTATTTTGTTGTTGTGGCATGGGTTTTGCTAGGTGTAACAGTGTTTTCAGCGTAGCCTTGCCATTTCCAAATAGCCATGGTGTGATGGGGTTCTCATGTTTTGGTTGAGCTGGACTGTCGAATGGATTTAAAGCTCAGTGGGGTGGGTCCCTGAATTATAGAGCACATGACCTAGTGGTCCCTGAACCAGACTCTGGATCACAATAAAGCCACTAGCTTAGTGACCCTTGAGCCAGATTGTGGGTTGCAGTAAAGCTAGGATTGTGTTGCCTCGGTGGGTCGAGGAATCCTTGTCGGTTAATGATAGGATATACGGTAAATCCAAAAGGTGGGTTTCTCTCCATTGGGCCTAGTAATTCTGGATTTCAAATATGTGGTAAATCCTGGAGAGTGGGTCTTGATTTAGGGCTTAGTGATCTGGGTTTGGATTGTGGTAAAGCCTGAGAGACTAGGAGACAGGAAAATTCCTCACAGTGTAGGTGGAGAACTCCAGTGGAATCCATGATTGTTTGGCCTAGTGATCGGGTGGAGATCACAATAAAGATTGTTATGATATGTTTATTGTGTTGGACTAGTGATTTAGGATGGATTATAGTAAAGCTTGGTTTCTATTGATGAGGGTGAGGTGGTTTAGCCTTGGTACGCCCTGGTTGGTTCTTTTGGTTTGAGTCCTACATTCATGCTTGGAATATGGCATGTGGTTCAATGGCTGAAGAGAGATTTGGCTCAACCATTCTATGGTTGGGTGGAACATGGAAGTCCCATCCTGGGTTTGGTTTTCGAATCATTAATGAAAGCTTATTTCTCCTTGTATTTCTATGAGAATTTTGATGGATCATATGTGGTTTATATGGTTGTACTTTCATGAGTATTTTGTTTGTTATTATTCTGGTTATATTTGTGTTTTATGACAATAGCTATGTATGGCTCTCAACATGTTTTTGCTTGTAAATGAATGGATAATGTATTTATGGCCTAATAGATAGTAATGCAACAAATGACTTGAGGGAACAATGGTTCTTAGTGATTATAAGATAACTACAAGATCCCTATGTTTAATTTTTTTTTGTTACACCTAAAAATTACATGCTTGCAACATGTTTAACGAAATGCTTGTCATGGTTAGTAGGGGTCTGATTAAGGTCTTGTTTAACTTATTTCTTTTTCATCATTGTTTCCCTGTTCTTTTATTGCTCCTAAGTTATCATTCCATTCTGGGCAGTGACCTAGGATTTGGGCCTGAAGAAGTGGCTCTAATCCTAGGGACGTCGGCATAACACTGACAAATTAGGTCTCTGAACACTGGTAGGCATACCTGTGAGAGAAAATTTGGGTTTCTGGACACTCCCATGCCTATAGCATGAGAGGGACTGAGGCTTAAGATGTCCAGAACATCCTTAGGACCCAAGGAAAGGATGTTTGAGTTGTTGACATGTCTCTTGAGGGTTCTATTGTTGATGTGGATAAGTTGGTTGATGTGTTCCATCGATTCCACTTTCTTAAGGTCACATAGGAGGTCGAATCCTATCATAGTATCCTCTCGTCGCATGTTTACCCCAGTTGGCTAGTTACTTGGGTAGATGTGCGAGGAGGGTGTTACAGAGTGGTATCTAAACATGGTTCACCCCTCAGACTGGATGGACAGTGTGCATTGGTCATGCATGCATGTCAGTTGCATGTATGTCTCTTACACTTGCATTGCATGTGCTTCTTACATTTGCTTGATGTTGATCACGATGGTAATTAGGTTGTCATGAGGAACTTAATGATTGATTTTGTGGAATGCATCGTCATGAGTATATCACTGGGTTCATATGGTTATATGTCGTTTACATGTTGATTATATGTCGTTTGACTACATCCTTGTATATCAGGTGCATTCTTGAATGTTTTGATTACATGTATCAGTCTTGTAGGTTGATTACAAGAATTGATCGCTTATGCTCGACTCCCTGCATTTATGTGTATGTGTAGTTGATTAGGCATTGCTTATGAATGTTGATGGTTGAATGTGGTAATGTGTACAATGGATTAATCATGTTGTTGTCATGCATGAGGTCATAGCATGCATTGTTGATATGGCCTTGCATTGATGACTGGACCCTAGCTAGAATGATGTTTATGCGTTGATGCACTTACTTGGTATATGTCTATATTCTATTATGTTTATGTTATACATGTATCACGCTAATTGTTGATCTTGCAGACAAGGTAGCCTCCTCAAATTATGCTAAGGTATGTTGATTTATTGTGATTTGGTTCATCTAACATATTATGCATTACAGGAAAGAGACCAAATGGCTAGCAAGGTGGTAGACTACATAGAATCTCCTTATGAATTAGATTGGCAGTGTGGTGTGGGGCACTCTTCTAATCTGGTAGACACATTGAGAAGCTTTATGTAAGGAGTTATAAGGTAGATAATAATTGGATCGTACAGGCACAAGAGAAACAAGAAAAGGTTAATGCTATACTTCTTCAGAGTTTGTCAGACTTGCAGCGACAAGGGTCACTTCGAATCATCCATGGACATGAGGATAGAACCAATGGGGCATATGGCAATAGGTCTCCTAGTAGCCACAGGTCAGATAGATCTGATACAGTGAGAGATGGAAGGATGTTGGACACTCCGGATAGGAAAGGCGATGAGTACAGGTACTATTCCAGCTCTTGTTCTGATAGACATCATGATAGTCATCGTTACCATCTTTACAGGAGTAATGATAGGGGATACTTACAAGATGATTTTAAGAAAGTGAAGCCACCTAATTTTGATGATTATGTGAAGAAGTCGGAAGATGCAGAGGCCTGGATACTTGGGATGAACAAATTCTTTGAGTTGCATGATTACATAGATAACATGAATGCCAAAATAGTGATCTTGAACTTGAAATGTAAAGCAGACATAAGGTGGGAAGATGTTAAGTGGGTCAAAGACATCAAGGCAGATGATTTGAGTTGGCGAGAGTTCAAGAGGCTTTTTAGGAAGAAGTACTTGTCAGAAAGGTACTGCGACAGTAAGGCCAAAGAATTCTATGAGTTAAATATGGGATCAATGACAGATGAAGAATACATGACCAAGTTTATGTAACTACTGAGGTATGTACCATATCTTACTGATGAGAAGGCTAAAGTTCAACTATTTTTCAGTGGTTTTCCATTAGTATTTAGAGATCAGATTGAGTACGATGAGCTTCGGTCACTTGAGTAAGTCATTGAGAAATTGAAGCATTACTATAAATAGTCAAAGCGTAAGAATGAATCTCAACAAGGATGGAAGGGAAAAGACAAATGTAAAAGTAAATGGTAGCCTAAGAGGACAAGGCGTCAACATTAAGATGAGAGAGAATGTGGCACCACAAAAGAGATTTAATGTAGCTAGACAGGGGCATGAGTTGCAGCAGCAGCATAGAGGTGTCGGTACTGGTCGATTGGAGTGTTGGACATGTGGCAAGGAACACCTTAAGACAGATTTTCCACATAATCAGGGTGGTAGGCCTCAGATATACAGTGCATAGGAGGCATAGACTGTTATGGATGTTGGTCAAACTACTCCTCATATCTATGCAGTAGTGGACAACAGACAAGCAGAACACCAGGCATCTATCATTGAGATGGACATTAAGCTTTATGATCAAGTTATTTCTATTTTGATTGACCCTATATGTAATTATAGCTATGTTAGTCTTGAATTAGTGGATAAGTGTGGTTTGAGTAAGGAATTTCATGTAGAGGCTTGGTTAATGCAGTTGGCTACAACTATGAAGAAGCAAGTTCATCATTGGGTGAGAGCTTGTGCATTTGATTTGAGTGGTATGCCTACCGCAACACGTCTGAATGTATTACAGTTGGGATCATACAGTATGTTGTTGGGCATGGATTAGTTGTATCTTCACAGAACCAAGGTAGACTACTATGACAAAGCCATTAAGTGTGTTGATGACAATGGGGAACAAAGAGTCTTGCAGGGTAAGAAGAAATTCACATCAGTTAGGATGGTGGCAACTATTCAAGCAAAGGGTAGCCACGTGAAACGGTGTATGTTAATTGCAGTGCACATTTCTAGTAATAAGGGAAAGGAGGTTGAGGATGCAGATGTGTTGAGAAGGTACCCAGTTTTGTAGCAGTTTTAGGATATATTTCCTGAGGACATTACAGATTTGCCACCTCACAAGGAGGTAGAATTTTCTATTTAGTGCCAAGGGCAGCTCCAGCATCAAAAGCACCTTACGGGATGAGCACACATGAGTTGGTTGAGTTAAAGTTGCAGTTGAAGGAAATGTTGGACAAGGGATACATTAGGCCAAGTGTATCAGCTTGGAGCACAACGGTCTTGTTTGTGAAGAAGAAATATGGAACTCTCAGATTATGCATTGACTATAGGTAGTTGAACAAAGTGACCATCAAGAACAGGTACCATTTTCAAGGATTGATGACTTATTCGATCAGCAGAAGGGAGCAGATGTGTTCTCAAAGATCGATCTGAGATCCAAATACCATCAGGTATATTGCATCAAAGAAGAAGACATTTACAAAACCGTTTTCTGGACCAAATATAGGCATTATGAGTTTGTTGTAGTTCCATTTGGCTTAACTAATGCTCCAACTACATTTATGTGCTTGATGGATAGTTTGTTGTGTTTGTATTTGGATAAGTTTATTATTGTGTTCATTGATGATATATTAGTATATTCCAAAAATGAGGAAGAGCATTCTGAGCATTTAATAGTAGTGTTGAGGTTGTTGAGGGGGCATCAATTGTATGCTAAGCTCAGCAAGTGTAGTTTCTTTCAGAGTGAGGTACACTACTTGGGACATGTTATCTTGAAGGAGGGAATTATAGTAAATCCAGAGAAGATAAGAGCCATCATGGAGTGGGTAGCTCCTAAGAGTGTGGATGAGGTGAGATATTTCATAGGGTTGGCAGGCTATTATAGCAGGTTCATAAGGAACTTCTCGCATATTTCTTATCCTATCACATCATTACAAAGGAAAGATAAGAAGTTTGAATGGACATAGGAGTGTGAGGATACTTTTGAGCAACTTAAGCACTTGTTGACACATGCAACAATGTTATAGATTGCAGATTCAGACAAAGAGTTCGTAGTATGTACAGATTCTTGTAAGAAAGGACATGGTGGAGTCCTTATATAGGATGGACAAGTGGTATGATATGAGTCCCAGAAATTGAATGAGCATGAGAAGAACTACCCAACACTTGACATTGAGTCAGTAGCGATCATACATGCCTTGAAGATGTGGAGGCACTATCTTCTTGGCAAGAGGTTTGTACTTATGAGTGATCATATTGGGTTGAGGTATTTGTTTGACCAGCTAAATCTAAACTCCGGGTAGGCTAGATGGTTGGCCACAATCAGTGAGTTTGATTTCGAGATCAAGTACATCAAAGGTAAAGAGAACATGGTGGAAGATTCTCTCAGCAAGTGCGTACAAGTAAATCACTTGGCAGCTATGAGCTCCTATGGGACAGACTTATAGGATAGGATCTTGCAGGCAGGCCATCGGGATGTTAGGTATATGAAGATTGTGCACAGGTTGCAGCAGGGTACAAGTATAGGTGGTAGTACATGTATAGGTACATGTGTAGGTAAAGGTACATGTACACATACAAGTGTAGGTACAGGTACATGTACAAGTACAAGTGGTAGTATAGGTACGAGGAAAGGTACAGGTGCAGGTGCATAGGGTATGGATTATTGTCTTACAATGGATGGATTGGTCTAATTCAGAGACATTATATATGTGCCAGATAGCATCGAGCTCAAGAAGGTGATCTTGAGAGAGTTTCATGTGAAATCTTCTTCAGGTCACCCAGGTTATGAGAAGACATTGACAATAGTGATTAGATATTAATATTGGATGAATCTGAAGAGGGATGTAGCAAAGTGTTTGGCTAGATCTTTTTATCATCAACAAGTAAAGGCAGAGTGTAAACATCCAGGTGGATTGCTACAGCCGATTGCGATTCCAGAGTGGAAATGGGATTTCATTTCCATGGACTTCATCACAAGGTTTCCAAAGATAGTGAGATAGCATGATTCCATCATGGTTGTTATGGAAAGGTTAACAAAGGTTGCACATTTCATTCTGGTGATGTCTACATTCTCAACTAGAAATGTGACACAAGTATTCATAAGAGATATGGTCAGATTGCATGGTGTTCCAAAGAATATTATGTTAGACAGGGATGCGAAGTTCACTTCCAAGTTTTGGAAGGAGTTATTTGCAGGTTTGGGCACAGAGTTGGCCTTCAACACAACTTATCATCCGCAGATAGATGGACAAATAGAGAGGTTAAATAGGATATTGGAGGACATGTTGAGGATGTATGTGATGCATCAGCAGCAAAAGTGGGAAGAGTGTGTTAGCACTTGAAATTTCACCTAGGCTGAGATAGACAAATCTCAAGGCTACATCAAACCATTTCACCTCATAGCTAGCCCTATGGGGTATGAGAAGGCTCTCTCCGGTCAATCTCGTTAAATTTTCAATGGGAAGAGATGACCAATCAAGGTAACACAGATATTAGGCTAGTAAACTGATAAGGAGGGTTGATTTAAAGTTTTTGGGGTTTTTGGTGGCAATTGGAGGGGGTGCAATTCAGGGTGCGGGGATTGAACTCAGTTTTTGCAGGTAGGTCTTTGGGGCAAGGTAGGAGTTTGTGCTGATGCCTTTAGCTGAGATAAATGATCAAGGAGAAAAGAAGAGAGGCTAAAGAGGGAAAACAATGACTTTGAATCCTCTCTAGACAGAGGAAAACATAAATTTTAAACAAAATTGAAAGCTGAGCATGGCATGCATGAATTCAAACTTTATCACTTCTTTTGTTTAATTAGCAGCAATAGAAT